>VYZP01003248.1:10519-20911 GCA_013400635.1 Hypocryptadius cinnamomeus
CAGCAGCCCCGGCAGGGTGGTCGGAACCCGCTCATTTTGCCAGCCGGTGCTCCCCAGTGAGCACGCGGCGCTCTCCCTCGCCCTCAGCGGCGATTTCTCCTCCTCCCCAGCGCTGCCCCCTCGCCTCGGCGCAGTTCGGCACCGTGCCAGCGCGGGGGGACGCCGGCGCCTGCCCTCCGCGCCTGCCTCTGTCAGTCACCTCCCCTGTGCGGAAGCCCCGCGGGGCCGGTGCGGCGCGACGGCGGGCGCCGGAGTCCTGGCGGCGCAGCTCGGAGGAGCTGAGCGCTTCCCGCCCCGCCGAGGCGCCGCGCCTGGAGAGGGCACGGAGCTGCTGCGCTGCCCGCCGCTGCTGCCGCCGCCCGCCCCGCAGGGGGCGCTGCATCAACAGGAATGGGGGCGCGTCCCGTCCCACCGGGCTCGCGGGGGTCCCTGTGCCCTCAGGCCGCTCCGGTCACCGCGCTCCGCCGCTGTCAGACCCGCGGCCCTGGCCTTTTCTGAAGGGACACCGAGACATTTAGGGGTGCCCAGGCGGAGGGAGAAGCCTGAGGGCGTCGAGGACATCTTGCCGAGTGTCTGTCCCTGTGGGCGACTGCTTTAGAAATTAATGAGTGCCATTCTGGATGGGCAACAATATCTTACTAGCTGCTCCAGCAGCTCCTTAGAGCCCAGCCCAGATGCGCTCCCAGGGCTGGCGCTCAGGCGGGGAGCACCCCGCCGTTTGCAGGCAGCTTGGCGGCCGCCCCTCCGCGTCCTGGCACCGCCAGGCCGGCACCGCCGCCCTGGCACCCACCGCGGCCCAGGTGGGGCGGCGGGGAAAGCAGCGGGGCTGGAGGGAGCGGTGCTCCGCGGGGATCCCTGGCGTCAGGGTGGTTTTGGCAGCCCCTCCCACCCTGGGCTCTCGGGGAGAGCCTAGCAGTTGGCATTGTCTGATAATAGTTCTGCTGTAATCTCGGGCAGTCGTGCCCATAAACAAAGCAAGGACTTCTAGGGAGAGGTAATATCTTTTATTAGATTAGACCAGCTGATGTAAAGGTCAAGTTTGCAGGCGCAGTTTCAACCCTTCATGTCCCAGAATGTATTTTTTGAAGATAGGTCTGTTGGGCTATTAAAGTTGCTACTTCTCATACAGACCAATTTGCAGAGGCTCCAAAATAAACCATTGAATTTATTGAGTTGCTGAGGAATTCAGGAGGTTTCATGTTTATGGATTTTTTTTTTCCTTAAAGCCAATGATACGGATTTATGAGATAAAGCAATAAAAAAGCTCTTTTATTTCTCCCTTAAAAAAAAATGGTGTTAGACCCTGCATTTTGGCTGTCTCAAATCACATTAATAAAAGTTAATATGTGTAATATGTGTAAGTGGTAATTATTTAGGGTATTAACACTGCAAGTTGTTACTAAGTCCTACTTTTTTTACATGACCAGGCATGAAAAATCATACATGGATCACTAGTCTGTAAACATAAAAACATCAGGCCTTGTCATTCCAACTATATTTGGAATAGCTTAAATTCATCTCTGTGTGTGGCCAATCTATAGTAAATCAGCAATACATTTGCCTTGAACCTGCTCAGGAAATAATACAGTTCCCTCAAAATCCTGTTGCATTTAAGCTACATCTTCAGCTGTGTCAGCTATGAAAAAACCCCATGATACACCTTTCCACATCTATATTTGTAGCAAAATTGTAATCCGAAAATTCTGGGATCAATCTTGGCATTGAGGTAACTCCCAATCTGATTTGTATTTTCACACCAGTGTGAAAGGGAGGTTATTTTACATTTAACATTAAAGAAAACAAGGTAGTTACTGTAAAAAAAAAAAAAAAAAAGATAAGGGTGTATTTGTTCTTCCTTCACTTAATTTTGGCAGACAGACATTTAATTTGTATACAGCTACAAGCACTCTTGGTTTGACAGAATTACAGATGGATCCCAGACATGGAATTTACCCTGTCTTTACACATAAGCCTTTCATGGGGTTGTGGTGCTCCTTTTGATCTGGCTTGGAACATGCAGTTCAGTGGTCCTAAACAATTACAGCTGCAGAAATATTTTATAAACTAGTTTTGGGCACTTTAACAGTGGCTTTGCAACTATAAATGGAAAATCATTCATGAGTAGGATGCCAGTTTGATTTAGGATTAATTTTTCTGTGCAACAGTCCCTGAGCAGAAGTGAGTTTGTCAGGCACAGGAATACGGAAGATCCATGGAATTTTCTGCTTGCAGAACAGTACTACCTTCAGGCTACCTTTTAATGTCTGTATAGAACCCAGCTCAAAATTTGCTGTGGCACATCATCAGGTACTGCACCAGTGACATTATTGGTCTCTAATATATACTTATAGCTGTTGTAGTGTTGGATGGGACTACTAAAATGCATCTGTTCTCATAATGTGACCATAAAGAATGCTGCTAAGAATGCTCTGGCAGTAAATGTCCATTAAACTTACAAGAATATTGGTACTTCTAGGTCACTCAACCTCCTTATATGTCAGAGCTCCTAGCTGCCTTAATGACTCTTTGCTTGATTCTCTTCAGTCTCTCTTTCATTTGGCAAGAGAACAAACTGAACACTGTGCTCTAGATGTGGCTTCATCTGTGCTGAAGAGAGGGCAGTAATCATGTCCCTTGACCTGCTGGCTGTGGCACCCCAAGATGTGGTCAGTGTTCATTACTGCAGGCGCACACTGCTGACTTTGTTGGTTTGTGGTCCACTGGGCCTTCTCCTGTGGAACCGTTAGCTCCAGCCTGCACTCTCCCTAACTGTATCCTGTCCCAGATGTGGGAGCTCGGCATTCTCATTTTTGGAAGTACAATACTGATTTATGTGTTATACATTTATTCAGCTAGTTGAGGTCTGAATAGCAGCTATACCCTCCTGTATACCAACAGCCTCCCTTGATTTGGTGTTACCTTGTATTTCCAAAGGTCACGGATGAAAAAGTTAAATAATTTCAGCCATTTTATTGATCCCAAGAAATATCCCTTGGAATCACCTGCTAATTGGACTTGAAACAGTTATTTGCTCCCTTTTGAGGCGCATGACCTGGCCAGTTTGTATAAATCTTGTATACCACCTTGTATATACCTATACCTTCCCGATCTGGCTGCAGATGCTGAAAAGCTATCAAAGTTCTGTCTACAGGCAAGGGGAGCAACACCTACTCTAATCTCACCCAGAGAAGCCTGTAATGTAGTTGTAGAAGACAATCAGAGTGACTAAACACGGTTTGTCCTTGGGAAATTCGAGATGGCTGTGCTCAATAACATTTTTGTTGATGTGGTGATGATTTCTATGAGTATTTGCTCTATAATTGTCCCAGCAACTGAGAGAAGGTTGATAATTTTTTCACCACCCAGGTCCTCCTTTTGCAATTTCCTATGACAGATGTAACATTTTTCCAGTTGTTAGAAACCTCCTCTGATCACTGTGACCTTTCACAAGGGACTGAGAGTGCCCTTCCAATGACTTTTGCTGTCACTCTTAGTACTCTCAGATATATCCTGTCCAATGTGTATGACGTTTCTGTCTTGTTTAATTGGACCCTGACTTTATCCTTGCTACTTAACATGGAACTCTGGGATCCCTGAGAGCAGACCATGCAAGTAGAAACAGATAAAATGAATACCTGTGTGCTGTGTCACAAAGTCACCTGCTGTATTCAGCAGCTGGCCTAGATTTTACTCAGTCTCCTGTTTTGCTGCAAAAGTGTCCTTATCCATGACATCCTTCATCAATTTTAACTGCATGGAAGCATTGCCCCTCTAATTCCATCCCTGCATGCCCAGGAAATGCTCCTGTGCTCCTCCTACTCATTATGTCCTCACTTCCACCTCCCATATGCTTTTTTTTTGTTCTTGAGCTCAGTCATCTATACCCTGTGCTGCTAAGGAAGGCTTCTGCTATATTTCCCTGTTTGCTTGCAAATTAGGACGTATAAGAAATATGAATGACTCTGCCAGGTCTTACAGATCAGTTGTTAGGCCACTTCTTTCAGCAACTCCAGAGCTTTTCTTTTGACCAGTGTCTTGTGAAGCCACAACCTCTATTTCTTTGCGTTGAAGAACATGTTGTTGAAATGATGAATGATTAGAGAATCATAGAATCATAGAATATGCTGAGTTGAAAGGATCATCATCTGGCCCTGCGCAGAGCCCCTAAAGGCTCACACCATGTGCCTGAGAGCGTTGTTCAAATGCTTCTTGAACTCTTTCAGGCTGGTGCTTTGACCTCTTCCCTGGGGTACCTGTTCAGTGCTCAACCACCCTCTGGGTGAAAAGCCTTTTCCTCATATCCAACCCAAACCTCCCCTGACTCATCTTCACCTTGTTTTCTTGAGTCCTGTAATGGGTCATAAGAGCAATGAGATCAGTGGCTGCCCCTTCTCTCCCCGTCATGAGAATGTTGTAGACTGCAGTGAGGTCTGTCCTAAGTCTCTTCTTCAGGCTGTAAAGAACAAGTGACCTCAACTGCTCCTCATACACCTTCCCCTTCAATGGAGGGCCATCCTCATGGCCCAAAACCCAGCAAAGTTGCAAAAACACAGGTCCTAAAGTCAGCATTTTCTTCTCTTGCACTGCAGCATTTGCATCTACCCAAAGCCTTTGTCCTAATGCTGTGTTAGGAACTGTTTCTTGGGGATGCCTTTGGCAGTAGCATCTCATTAAGTACCAGTTCAATCAAGTCAGATTCTTTACAAAAAAGGTGACATGATGATCCCCTCCAGTTCAGGGTGACCCATTTCAGACTGGGTTAACTGGCTCTCCCATAGCCCAATCCCATCCCTCACCCAGTCAATGATGCTGTGCCTGATGGAACCCAGGACGTGACTGGCCCTCTTGGCTGCCAGGGCACTGGGGGCTCATGATCAACAGAAAGAAATTGACAACTTCTTCAGTCACACACCATACATTTCACATATGGCACGTTCTTTTCCCTATAAATCAATATCCTGAGTGTATTCAGTCAAAGTTGACTCCTACCCTGAGCATTAGTGAGACCAGTATTGAGGGTACTGTTAAAAGAAGGCTGAAAACTGAAAGGGCTTCCAAAGAGCATACAAAGGTTATGACTGGTATCTTAAAACATGAAGCTCTACTAGCTCAATCTACTTTGTTTATTTGACCTCTTTCCATTACAGTCTAGAAGTATTTGCGCTTTATTTATTTTTTCCCTACCTGGTATTTCTTAGCTCTTTAAGTCTCACACAGGAAGAGTTTGCCAGGCTGAGAACTGAGAGAAAACAACAAACTCTAGAAGTAATGGACAGGTGCGTTACAGAACCTCACTGTGGATGTAGTTCTCCTGTAACTGAAGACCTGGTATTGAAGCTGGGTTTAAAATAATGGAAGATATGTTTGTGTGTATAAAGAACTTACAGATTTGATGCACAACTTGCATTAGATACCATGACATTGTGTCAAGTGAAGTCAGACTGGAAAGTCTCCTCAGTATTAATATTTATGATTCAAAAAGTATGGCTCTGTACAGAGCTGAGTTCTCAGGACCTCATCTTTCTCTGTTTTGCAGGTGGCACTTTGTATTCAGTAGAGAGATTGCACAATTTCAGCAGCTGTTTTCCCTATTTCAAAAAGTGTATTGAAGAACTAAAGTGGGATCAAGGAAAGGTAATGAAAATGAATGAGGATATGAAAAAAACTCTTTTGAAAGATTAGGTCTTTTTTTCACTTAAGAGGGAAGATCAAGAAAGGGGATACAGTAAAATAATGGTCTAGGTACCATAGATCAGATGACTGTGTTCTCTCTCATTTAACATGAGCTGAGAAACATCAAGGAGAATTAAAAGGTAACTTTCAAAACTAAAAAAATACCCAAACCCAACCTGTAATTACCTCTATATATAAAACTTGTAATTAGACCATGGAACTCACTGCCAAGTCACAAAGGCCAAGAATGTAACAAGATTAAAAAGAGTATTGTATTTTTAGTGATAACAAGTATATTCAAAGTTATAATTGGAGGATAAAAATAGTAGAAGGGCTATTAAGTATCAAATTTCAATGTGGAAAACAACTTTATGTCTTATAGAATGAATTGATACTGTCGTCAGCAAATTAATGAATAAAGAATGTAGGTAAGGAGTAAGGAGTATGATCCACCTCTGCCTGCTCTGGAGTCTTTATATAGAGTGAGCCAAAGTGGTAGTTTGTATACCAAGACAATTCTTAATAAAGTCCTGTATTTGCTCCTGTAATTCTCTTTGTGCCAGTAGTGTTATATTTGAACTTCTGCAATGATGTGAAAAATTGATCTGTGTTCGATGATTGTTTAATGGGATAGTCAAAATGAGTGGTTTTCGTCCTATAATCTATGTATCAATGGAAATAATAAGACATCACAAACTGTTCAATAGACTTTGTGTTTGCCCACATGCACCAAATAAAATCAGGGAGGGAAAAAAAGATGTAATAGCAAAAACTCACAAGGTTTACTTCTGTTTGTTATTTTGTAAAATTACCAAGTTGCAAAAGTAAGTGAATACATAATCCTTCCATTAAAATGAAAGAAAAACTGGAACAGATGATGTCAAGATTTTGTATAAAAATTTGGAGGGACTTTTATTGTATCATTGTTGCATAACTGCTGTATGGGATGAAGCAAAAAAAACATTGTTTTTGTGACTGTGTTTGAGTTTTATAGAAATATTAGAGTACAGATGAAACTGGATTGTGTTCTACCTTCCCTTTGAAGTTTGGAGATACAAAAGCCTTATCTGAGTTGTGACCACCATAGTTATGAGATTTAGATAATTTCATTATATCTGTGAGTTGATCCAAAATGCTGTACTCCCAGTAAAATAATTCAGCAATTTGTTGATAATAAATTCATTATAACAGACAATGTCAATATAAATGTGTCCTTCTATATTTGAGAATGGATAGAAAAGTTGAATTGGTTTTCAATAACTATAATGATAATAAGCAATAAAATAGCTGAAGTCTTTCAAAAAAGAGATGATATACAGAGCTGTCAACTCTCCACTTACCTTTCTTGAATCTTGGCACTTAATTTAAACCCAAACGTAACGCCAACATTGTAAACCAAATATTATGTTTATGTGGACCTGTGCTGCTAATTTCTACTCAATATATAGATATATTTCTAATGTTAAAAGCAAGAGGAGTAATTTAAAGGAGACTGAAAGGACACTTGGTGGGCAAGTTAAATGAAGAACTGTTATAATAATGTGGTAGTTGTAATATGAACATAATAGAATAAGTTCACATTTCAAATGCAATAGGTCAGTGCGCTTTAACAGTTTAAGTTGTCAACCAGTTTTATGACTACATAAGTTCCTAATTAATGGTTGATGAGCCAAAATTCAGCAGTAGGAGATATTCAGATCTTTCCTACTGTCTTAGCATCACTACCTGTGTGCTTCCACTTCCACTTTCTCCGCTTCAGCTTCTCAACCACTCTGTGATGAGAAAAATATTATGGAGTTACTGTAATTATGAAATAAGATCTGTCCTTTGAACCATATAGAGGAGGGAACCACCAGATTACTTTGTATGGGTGTGCCCCAGCTCTCTGACTGACAACCTACTGGTGTTCCTGGTCTTTGCTAATCTGAAAGGATGTAAATATTAACCAGCAAAAACTCCACTTGTGCACGTGCATCCCATGTGTAGTCCTCTGCAGAACTGCCTCCAGTCACTGCTTCTGTTGTTAGTACTATGCACAGAACAGCATCTTTAGCAAGATGAGGATCCTTGGTACTGTGCTAGTGTAAATGAAAACAGAAGTTCATGTGAAGGAGAAGGTTATGTATTGAGGAAATTTTCCTGTAAGTATAATTACTCTTGTCAGAATGGTCTGCCTTTTTTGTTTTTTTGAAGTTAGATTAAGTCTATAAGAAGAACAGTTCCATTTAGCATATACAAAAAGTTGGTACTTGATTTGTTAATGTACTATTAAAATAATAATAACAAAGGAAGGGAAGGAATGAGTATCCTTAAATGATCTTTGATCAAGGCTCAGCTGAATGCACTCCAGTAATTGTATTGTAATCAAAAATGTAGTGACTGTCCTTGCTCAGTGTTTTATTCATAGATAACTAAAATATGTGCCATAAACCCCATGACTGTATGATCAAAGGACGCCTTGCGGTGTGTGTTGTATCTATAGTAGTGTACTAACTTTATGGTAATTATATTTCATTTTCTGTCATGTTTCCATGGACTTCATAAAGAATATAATGGTCTAGGTTAATCAGTGTCTTATAATTTTTTAAATTGTTTTCTAAATGTGAAAATCTAGTAACAAATATGCTACCACCTTTCTGAAGGTGCTATTTACCTTTTCTGAAAGGTAAATTACCCTTTCTTGGGTATTACCCTTTCTGAAAGGATGACTTCACTCTTATTTCAAGCTGGTAAGTCTCTTAGGCCGATCTAAAATGTGTCCTCAGAAAAACAAAAGATAACACAATTTGGCAGCCAAAACTAAGACATAGAAGACAATAAGTTCACCCTGGTTGAAGAAGATCATGTATTACTTGAATTTTTTGACAGTCACTTTTTACAAATTCTCAGTACTGCTGCAGATACTCATCAAGAAGAAGTGTATTTCTAAAAAGGCAACTAATAGAGTTTGGCAGTAGGCAACAGCAAACATCCACTTGTGAATGAAACTTTTTTTCATTATGAAAGTACTAAAATACCCCAGTGGTTAAGGCTGTATAAAAGAAGGAAAGATATATTTTCTAGACTTTTGGCATTAAGACAAGGCACAGCTGTACCTTTTGAGGAAGGTCTTCTACCAGGCTAATGGTACTCTGAGTGTAGCACCCTCTGAAATGAAGGGTGTGTAGTTTTGAGCACAAGATTCCCTGGACACCATTGTGGAGTCCACTAATAACTTTTATTTATTTTGAGTATGTTCAACAGTAAAGTGATGGTAGGCAGTGTTCGTTATTCTTGAGCCTTGAGTATTTAAATTTTAAATGAAATCACAATTGAGGCATTCTGACCGTGTCCTTCCTGATTAGGGTAGTCTTGTGTGATGGAGGAATACTGGACTCTAAATCCTGGTACAGGTTATCTCTGTATTTGTTTTATAAAAGGACACTTATACTGAAAGGTAAAATATATGTGTCATATGAGGTGAAAAGAAACAAAGGTATTTGCTTTTAAGACAGATACAGGAAAAAAGGTATTGAAGGAGCTGGTAGCAGTGTTGAGCATGCTGCTAAGAATGTCCTGTAGTTGGTACTGAAGTAGAAGCTATGGATAATTACTAGGTTGATGGAGCTGGAAACTGTAAAAGATTGAATGGCTTGGCTGCAAGAAGGTGAGTAGAAAAGTCAAAGGTGTACCTAGCACTTCTTAAGCTAGGGAATAGTGAGTAGCTTTTTTTTCTGGGTGACACTCAAGAAAGAAACTGATAACAAGCACCACTCTCTCTTCCACAAGTAGCAGGAGCAGCTAACAGTATTCTGCTTCTGAATACTTTGGTTGAGATAGTAAGTCAGACAACATTTAGTAGTCCAAGATTTGTATTTAAAATATGTAAGAAAGCCATTTCAGACAGTTCTAATTAGGGTCAGAGACAAAGGTATCTAGCACTTTCTGTTGGCTTCTGTTACTATGTAGAGTTTGGGTTACCTCCTCACACGAAGATCCTCTGTGTCTTTTGCTTGTTACTCTTGCTTCACTCAGAAGTCCTGATGCACTTAGTTAGGTGGGCTAGCAATAAACGACATAATTTTGAGTCAATTTTTCAGGATAAATGCAGTCATCTTGCTGTAACACTTCAGTGGGATATCAGTCATGCTTCCAGAGAGGCAACCAACAGGAATTCACGCATTTATATACTGCCCTCGCATAAATTTAGACCATATAAATATGAACTAAAAGAAGCTGCCCAGAGAAGTAGTTGAGTCACCATCATTGGAGGTTTTTAAAAGGTGTGTAGATATGGCACTTAGGGACATGGTTTAATGGTGGATTTGGCAGTGCTTGGCAGTTTATGACTGGACTCAATAATCTTAAGGGTCTTTTCTAGAATCTAAATGATTCTGTGATACTAGAAGCAGAAGTGGTATTTGGTAAGATTAAATAATACACATTAGCAATTCCCCATTTAACTTATGTCCTGTTGCAGCTGTACCATTAGTTTCCCTTGCGCCATAACAATTCTAATTTGAAGCACTGGCAGAAAAAATTCTGAAAGGCTAAACAAAAGGCAATCTGGAGTCTTCAAAATGTGTTGAAATTCTCAAGGATCCTGATGACTCATGATTTTTGGGAGAAAGTAACTCAGGCCTGTTTATCTTTTTTGTGCTAATTTTTACTTGATTCTATTCAACATCACCCTTACCTAATATTGGAAAAGGAAATATGTATCACTGTTATTTTATGGTA
>VYZP01003249.1:601-35352 GCA_013400635.1 Hypocryptadius cinnamomeus
CTCCTCCAAAAATTTGAGAGACCCCAGGGGAATGCCCCATGGCCTCTCCCTTTTTTCAAATAAAGTAAAAGGGCTCCTCTGTCTCCTTTTTGGACATAAACCTCTGATGTTTGTGGATTAATTTTCCTGACAGAGTGAAGGATGCTGGATGAGCCAGGAGGAGAAGCAAGAGGCAGATCAGCTCCCCCTGCTCTGTGTGTGAGACTTGGCAAGTGTGTGACTTGCACTTCCAAAGGCTGCTGAAAGAAAAGGGCCTGATTTGCCTTGAAGCAGTGGGAGTTGGGGTTATGTGCAGCCTCTCTCTTTGCCTTGAAAAGCATCTGTTAATAGAGAGGAGTTGGAGGGGAGCAGCAGACAAAGAGACATCACAGGCACCATCCTCCCCTTCAGTGGCACTGTCGCTTGCCAGGAGGGTTTCTCATGCAGCCCACGCCTGTGATGTGCCATTATATTCCATGAAAAGAAGGGAAAATGTCAACTTTAGAACATCTTGGCTATTTCCAGAGGTGTAATGCTATTACAGAGCTGAGATGACATGCAGCAGAGGCTGCTGCCTGCTCCCAGGAAGCAGTTCAGGACCCAGCTCCTGAGGAGTCACCTGAGTAAAAATAAAGCCAGTCCCAGAATAAGGCAGCAGCTCCCCAGTGAGCCCCTTTTATCCACCAGGGCTCCCCAGATCTCATCCTGAAGTGCCACTTGTTGACCAGAGCACAGGGGAGGGGATGGTGAAGGGCTCTGACCCCGTGTGACATTTCCCACACTCTGGCATCCCAAAGGCCACATGTCCCAGGGCAGTCACCAAATTTGTTGTCCTGCCTGTAACTCATTTTCCTGTTGCATCTCTAGCAACAGAATAAACTCAGGCCTCCTTTCCTGCATCCCAGGTCACTCCTCAACAAATGAATCATCAATCCCCCTCCAAAGGAGCTTAAAAAAGATCCACTAAACCATGTGCTCTGTGATCCTTCATGAGATGCTCCAGGTATCCACTTCAGCATCCAATTTCTCAGGACGCCAGCACAGCAACAATTCCCTTCTGACAGGGGATATTATTTTAAAGGACAGAATAATCGAATGTAACACACAGGTTTTCCTTCAGCACTGGCAAAGAAAATCCCTTTAATCTGAAATATGACACAATCTGATCAGGTTCAGGGGGGAAAAAAAAAGAATCAGATCAGAGAGATTTTGCTTTCATGTGGCTACAAGATAAATCATCATCCAGGGCAAGAAATGGGCAGTAATTGTAACTCCTCTCTGCGTTTGCAGCACATCAGAGACCTGTGAGGGCTGAGATGGCTCCATAGCTACTGAGCCTCCCAGGCCCCAATTACCCCTCTCCCTGCTCTCAGTATCAAAGGCAAAAAATTGCTTTCTTCTTGCTAAATGATCTGCAGGGTGGAGGCAAATGGGCAAAGGGACTTGGAGAAACGAGCGTGGGCTGTGCTGTGCCCAGGTCTCAGCTGTTTCTTCAGCTCCTTCTTCAGAGGAAGAAGCACAGTAGGAAGGTGTGGGGCTGAAGGTGACGAGTTTTGCACCTCACCCACCCTGTGATGAGCTGGCTATTTGCTTTAGTAAACAAAAAAATTAATCTGTGCTCAGTTTGGTCTTTGGACATTGCAATATACCAGAGAGGAAGAAACAAACTGCAGAGAAAACCATTTTTGTCTTCTGAAACTTCCATTTAGGAAAAACAGCCTGCAGCACTGACTGTCGTGGGCAGATGGACATGAGCATGTCAGGGGACTTTTCCTCTTCGAAAAGGAAAAGCCAAGGCTGATGAAATTAATTTGGTAGTGGGTCACCAGCAATCTTGTGGCAGGGACCTTCAGTCTCTACATCCCAGCCAGGGCTTGGCTTCTCATGGCCTGCTGCTCTCCCTAAAGCAGAGACATCCTTTTCTCTCCTAAACGAGTTTCCCTCCTCCCAGGTAGCACAAAACCTGCCAGGATGCTCAGCCATGATCAAATCTCTGCCAGGTACCTTTATCTATCCAGGGCATGCCCTCCCCATCTCTTAAATCAACTTAAAATGAATTTGTGGAAGGTGTCCCTGCCCAGACACTTCACACTTGCAGTGCCTCTTGTAGTTACACAGCCATGCAAATGTTTCCATTGCTGCCTGAAGCGTGGCAGGCCCAGCCAGCTCCATGGCAATGTCCCTGGGTTTGCTGGATGCAGATTTTAATTAATCTGCAGCATTTCCAGTGCTCAGGGTCACTTGCTATATCCAGGCTGATCACTGCACCACTTCCCTTCTCCACTGCATCAATTTGTGATGTCTTACACACTCATTTGCTGCTGACTAGACCCAAAATTACATATTTTGCTTCAATTTTGTCTTACAAGCAGTGGCCATGGGTTTATAAGCTCAAGAACAGCCAGGTAAACAAGAGCCTTTCCTTCACTTCACCATTCTTCAGATTCAATGTTCAGCCCATAGAACCACACCAACATTTTATTTCCATAGTTGAGATCCCTCTTCCACAGAAAATTCCCAAACTGTGGTTTTCTCATGAGCACCAGTGTCAGGGCTCAGGGTTTGCCATGGCAGTGAAGCTCACAAGCAATCCACAGTGAGATTTTAGCTCCAGGTTTCTGTCAGGCTAGGGTGTCCAGAAGAGTCTTGTGCAGGTTCTGATAATGTGGATGCTGTTCAGCACCACAAGCCCTGCTGTGCCTCACAGTACTTTGCTTTGTTATAAGGTAAATGTGAAATTATAATATATTTTTCCTATTTCCTGTCTCCTCAAAGTCTGTACTCTGCTATCCAAAAAAAATGCCCCCATGCCTCAGTATTTCCACAGCCTCATCTCCTTTCCACACTCAGATGTTTCAGGGTAATAGTTGTATATTTTTAAGTCCAGCATGCTGACAGCAAAACAAACATCCAATTAAACACTTATTTTTAATAGCTGCTGTACAGCTTGCATGCAGCCAAATCCCTTGATTAGCCTTTTGTTTTTCATGCTATTAAGCCACATTCTTCACTTTCAAAGTCTTCCCTGGACTGTGCATCCCCCTCCTGCAGCCCAGGAGGCAGATCCCGTGAGCCATGGTGGCTTTGGAAGCTTTTTCTGTCACTTCCAGCAAGGACAAAGCACCCAACAAAGCTCTGCCACCATTTCTCATGCAATCCATGGTCCAGAGGAGCTGCAGACCCAGCACCCTCCTGCCCATAAATAAATTCCACGTGCCCAGCACTGAGGCACAGCTCAGCTTTCCCTCGTTCCAGCCTGGAGTCAATGATGCATTTTACTTCCTCCCTCCCTCCCATTTTAAACCCAAGACCAGAGTATTTTTTTATGCAGGTCTCCTTGGCCCTGGCCATGTCTTGAATATAATGTCAATTTTTTTCTAGTTAACTCTTCACTCCTGCTCCTGTTGAAGTGGGGGCAGCTCCAAACTCCTCTGGGATGCAGGATTGACATTGCTGGTGTGTTATTCAATCTCACAAACAGCTCTTTGTGCCCAAATTACCTTGTTTGTCACCACAAACCCATCCTGGATGTTCACGCAACAGTGCAGCTCCCATTCTGCAGCCCTGCTGCTGCTCTTGTAACAAAAATCCAATTTCTGGGTACTTCAGTGGAATTTCAGCCTGTATCCATGTGAGATTTAACCAGACAGGAATGTAATGCAGTAAGTCAGGGAAATGGAAGACTGTTATTTGCTATTGTTTTAATATTAAAAATGCAAAGTACAAATAATCTGGGGAAAAAAATTAAATTAGAAATCCTGATATTGCTTCCATAATTGCAGATTAAGTTATGGAATGAATAAAGCACAGCTCCATGGGCAGATGATTTCCAGAGGCAAATCAATAACTTTTAAAGGGCATATTGACCAGCAAGAAAGAACCTTGGGAAAACAGGTAAAATTGAAAAAATATCTACTTGAAAAATTATTTAAAATAAGGATTTTTCAGCTTCTTGATCTAAAGTACATTTAAATCCAGTGATCTAAACATTTTGACTGCAAATCCCAGGTCAGGAAATGTCTTCATTATTGAGACTTTGCTTGTGTAAGAGGAGATGTTTTAAATTTACATCAGACATTCTTGATTTCATTCTAAATTTCCTTTTATATGAGTACAGTCACTTTTTTTGCAGGGATTTAAATTTTTTTTTAACACACTACAAATTTTCCCTCCATTAAAGAAAAATAAAATCTTTTATCATCAGCCTCCTTTGTTGCCCAGTTCCATTTCCTCTGCCTCAGATGAAATCCTTAGTGAAGAGCTTCATTGACTGCAGTTTGCCCTTCCAGTCACTTTGTATTAAAGACTTGGAAAATTAGTAAAAGTGCAGCTCCACTCCCAAATGCTGGCCCAACACAGAGGTTAACACTCCTCTTCATGCACCATGTGCAAGACCCAGGAGTTTTTTGGGATATTTTTGGGAAGGGACAGTCAAAAGCTGCCAATAATCTCCATTTATGTCCCTGCACAGCCCAGCACTGCCAGGAGCTGCTCAGGTCTTTGGCAACTTTTTAGTGCCAGAGAACCACAGAATCATTTAGGTTGGAAAAGACCTCTGAGATCGAGTCCAACCTTCCCCCAGCACTGCCAAGGCCACCACTGACCCCTGTCCCCAAGTGCCACATCCACATGGCTTTAAAATCCCTCCAGGGATGGGCACTCCACCACTGCCCTGGGCAGCTGTGCCAGTGCTTAACAACACTTTTTGTGAAGGAATTTTTCCTAATATCCAACCTAAACCTCCCCTAGTGCAACATGAAATCATTTCCCCTTGTCCTTGCTACTTGGGAGAAGAGAACAACTCCCCCACCCATGAATGCTCCTGCCTGGACATCAAGGCTCTGCTGAACGAGGTCTTTCAGCCCATGCTAAGAAGTTTTTTTTTCTGGACAGAAGCAGAGCATGGCACATTTCCATCACTCTGGGAAGAGATTTTTACCAGGAAATCAGACTAAGACCTAAGCCAAAAAGACTTAAAGTAAATCAGAAAAACACCCATAGTGCCTGGGAGGTGGAAAACTTGGGTTGCACATACCACGTGGATTTGCAGTGGGTGCCCAGCAGTTATCATTAAGAAAGGAAACATTTCTGCTGGGAACATCTCTGTTGACTCCCTGCTGCTGGCTGAGACCCAAACCCTTCCCTTGGGATGGCATCAGCACTGAGGACAAAAAAGGGGAAACATCTGTGAGCCTTTAGGAAGCTGAGAGTGAACTGAAATTCCCTGTGCACTGAAATTCTGTGCACCTTAAAGTGCTTGTGACCCCCACATGTGCAGGGGGTTTCACAGGAGGGAGGATGAGATTTGCCTCAAATAAAGGAGGTTTTTTGTGCCTGGCCCTGAGCACAGGTCCTGGTGTGTGCCTTTACCACCCAAACACGCAGGGAATGCCTTTGGTTTGTCCTTCCCAAAGACACTGATGAAAACAACCCCAAGCTGGGCTGTCTGTGCTGCTCTGCAGAGTCAGGGTCCAGCTCGTGACTGAAATAGGCTGAGCCCTGTGCCAGGCTCATCCCTGGGCTTTGTTCAGCCCCAAGGAACCCACACAGGGCAGGAACCCAAGGATTTCCAGGACATCCAGCTCGTCCTCTCCATCAGGCCACATATAAATGCTGAAAATGCAGGAATTCTGCAGCCTCAGAACAGCTCCACACACTTTCCTTGGGTTTTTGGGGGTTGTTTTTGGTTTTGTTTTTTGTTTTTGTTTTCTTTGTTTTGTTTTGGTTTGGGTTTTGTTGTTGTTTGATTGTTTTGGTTTGGTTTTTAAATTATGGATTCTTCTCTCCCCCATGTTCACAAACCCCTGGCTTGGTTGGCAGAGTCGGGGCATTAGGAGGAGACCAGCTGATGGACAGAGGCTCAGAGTGAGGCAGCAAGATCACAGAGAGTAATTTCCTAAGGAAATAGACCTAGGGGAAAAAAAAACCCAACATTGTCATTGTTTATCTTCTTTCAGCAGGTCTTGTTTTTTCATTGGAAAAAGCCAGCAGTGCAGCAAACAGCTTCATGAATATACAGATTGTTTTTGGCAACTACCAATTAGCAAAGATTGTGTTCATGCAATCCCCAAGCAGCTATTTCCCTGGGAATTTCTTGTTTTGAACAAGCCATTTTCCATTAGAGAAAACACACAGAGTGACAAATAGCTCTTGCTGGCTCTTGTTAGTGGAGGGAGATGGGAGAAGGGCAGGCAGACGCCCTGGTGCTGGGGTGTTGGAAAGTCTGGGCACAGAGGAATCCAAAACAGGACAAAACAAAAAGGAAAAATGTCCTGGTGTGCACAGAGATGTCACTGTTGGGGCTCATTCCTGCCACTGCAAAGCAAATGTCTGTGGGAAATGGGGGTGTGTATTCTATCCCCATCTGTCAGAGGTGGGGCAGTTATCCTCTGTTCATGGGGCAGTTTTCTTTATCTCTCCCACAGCCAATCCTCCCTGCAGGAGATCTCTGCTGNGGGACTTTGGGGTCATCACAGTCTATAGCAAACACCTACTTCCAGGTGAATACTACCCAAAAAGTGCCAGCCTGAGGTTCCCCACAGCTCCTATGACCCCTGCAAGCCCAGCCTGAGTCCTTGAACCAACCATGCAGCCTGGAGAAAGAAACACAACACTCAAGTCCTGCAGGCATCACTTCAGAGCTTTGCCTGGGACACTGAATGAACGACAGATCAGGGAGACAGGCACTCCGAGTCAGCTCTGATGGACAGCTTTTTATTTCCCAATGTTTTCCTTTAACAAAGTGCTACATTCCATAGTTACAGGATGAGGAGCTGCTCCTGTCCACAAGAGAAAACCACAAGGAAGCACGAGGACTGCTCACACCTCTCTGTGGAAGCAGAGCAGTCCAGAGAAGCCTCACCAGGGTGAACATCTGGCCTCAGAGACACCTTTAGGGATCAGCAGCTGTGTGGTGGAGGTGCATTCCAAGGGGGCAAAGAGCTGCCTTGGTTCCTCCTGTCAGAAATGGGGCTGGAGATGCCAAAGCTGTTGTGCAGTGCCTGCAAGGAAACTCTGCCTTGTGCTATCAGGAAAATGCCAAAGGGAGGTGAGTGGCTGGTCCCATGTGGAGTCCAGGGGTTGTTATTGCTGCAGTGACATTGCTGTGCCAATGTCACCACCCTCAGCACTCAGGGCCTTGCAGTTCACCCAGCACTGAGGATGAGGAGGGCTCTTCTTGGCTGCTTTCCATGCCCTGCCTCTTCCAGAAGAACCTGCTGGTTTGGCAAGGCAGAGGTAAAGGTTAAATCAGCAGTGTTAGGCCACTGGAGCTTCAGCTGCCACCTGAACCCCTCCCTGCTGCCATCTGATCATTCCAAGGGAATGAATCCAACTCCAGGAGCTGTGCAGAGGACATTTTTAAGAGCCCAATCCGAAGTCTATTGGCTTTGAATGAGAAGGGAAGGGGCTGAGTGGTGCTGGTGCTTCAAGGACCTGCAGACACTGCAGGAAACTCTGGCTGAGCTCCCAAGGCTCCCACAGGCTTCCCTCGAGCCACGGCTGGCTCTAACTGCCCACCTTGCTTCCAGGTGAAGCTGAAGACATGGGGACCCTCTAGGGCTGACCAAAACCAACTATTCCACAGAAAGCTGCCCTCCAAATGGCCACCAGCTGGCATCTCTGCACTGCTGGGCAGCTCAGGAAGCTCAGCTCCCATCCTTGGGTGAAGCATTTCAGAGCCAGAGTCAGGCCTGGCAGTGCAGACAGATCTCAAGAAAAACCTTTGGGAAATCCACCTAACTGCTAAGCCTGTCTCCAGCAGAGACCAGAGAGCCCACACTGAACTGTTCATGCAGCTGGGCCTCCCTTCCTTGTCGACTTCCAGCATCCAAGCCACCCCTGCCATGTCCTCTCTGGTTCTGAGGACACCAGGGCCCCCCAGAGATGCAGTAAAACCCCACTTCCATCATTCTGACTGGCAGTGTTGCCTTTAATTCCTCAAGTTCATTGTGCTGGAGAGGGAGAAGAGCGCTAGGGAAACTGATTGCCCCTGCAGAAAGGCAGTGTTTCCCAAACTGGGGATTTATTAGCACAACTAAAGGCCACAGCACCTCCCCACCTGCCTTCCCAGTCCATCAAACTGACAAGCCATCCATAAGGATCCTCCTGAGCTGCCAGAGCTGGGCTATGTAAACCAGCAGCCTTCCTCAGCCATCCCTCCTCCTCCTCCTGACTGACCCAGCAGCTCTGTGTTTTATCAGATATTTCATCAGATATCCACCTTGCAATCCCCACCATGCCTGACCAGGAATAAATCATCAAAGAGCCCAAGGGACAACATTTCCCAATTCCCAATAGTGCAAGACAGCCAGGAATGATCACTGGACTGTTAACACCTCCCAAGCACCTCCAAGCTCCAAGGGACTTAGGAATGAGAAGGAAATAGGGAGAGATCACTCTGGAGGGAAAACTTCATCTTAACTTGGAGTGACCACTTATTGTGTGAGAAAGAGGCCTGAGTTTTGGATTTCATGGTGTATTGCCAGTCAGTGCCTGTTGAAGATGTGGGGCTGCTTTTAGCAAGGCAAAACCCTCCTGGCTGATGTTTCAGGAACAAAAAGGCAGAGATGCACTGTGGAGCCCTGGCTGGGGGGTATGAAGACCCAAATGTTGTCTGCCCAGCCTGCTCCCCATGCACCCAGCAGGATGAATGACTGAGGTACCACACACAGCTGTTGGACTGGAAGACTGAGCATTAGAGCAGCATTTTGGAACCAGGGTGTCCCACCTGTCCTTGTCCAGGTGACCCAGTGGGGGTCAGAGGCTCAGGAGAGTGCCTGGGCTCTGGTGAGCATTGTTTTTCCAGAGCTGACCATCACATCTGATGATTTAATGTCCAGAGCAGGCCCTGACCCTCTCAAGAGAGAGCTCACCTCAGGAGGGGCTCCTGAAAGTCCTCCCTGCCTTGCAATCCTCCTGACACTTCCACAAGACATTTCCTCACCATCTGACAGGCCTTTCCACCTCCACAGGGAACCAAATCCTGCTCCTGCCCCTCCTCAACCTCTCCTCCCTCCCACTTCTCCAAGGGCTGAGGGATTGAATCTCAGCAGATGTGTGGTGTGCCCTTACTTTTCTGCTCACTTCTCCTCTGGCAACAGTCACTGTTCCTTGCAGGAAGGATGATTCCCCACAGATCAACAATTCCCACCTCAGAAACATGGATTCCCAGCTCAGAAACACGGATGTTTTGCATGTCAGATTGAAGTAATTCCACAGTGGGAAGCAGACCTCAATAGTGCAGCCCTTTTCCTGGCTATTTTGACAGCATTTCTGGGCAAAGCTACATCATTCTCCTCTGCTCAAAGCCTGTGACACCTCAAGCACTGTCCCTCGCAGTACTCAGGACTAACAGGGCACCTCCACAACCCCCTGCACCCATCTGTGCTATGAATTCACCTTTCTCCCCACAGCCAAGGGTTCCCAGTGGGGCCATCTCACCCCCCACAGCTGACATCTCTCTTGCTGTTTTCCCACTGTTAGCCAGGAATCCCTCAACAGTGACTGCACCTGCTCCCCAAGCTTTAGTGCCTCTCTGTATTCCATGGTTTGGACTCCAGTTGCCCAGAGAAGCTGTGGCTGCCCATCCCTGGAAGCTTTCCAGGCCAGACTGGACGAGGCTTGGAGCAACCTGGGACAGTGGAAGGTGTCAGGGCTGGCACCAGGTACCTTGGAAGTCCCTTCCAACCCAAACTATTCTGTGCTTCTGTGAGACGAGACCCATCTAGATGCCCCAAAGGTGCTGTTGTTCACACGGCTTTCAGGGGCTGAAAATGCACTTTCCAGTGGGGTAAAGGAGTTCAGAGGCTCCACTCTCATCCCTATGGGAATGCAGCCTTGGAAAGAGAAGAACCTGGAGCTAGTGTCCTTCCAAGAGGAGGCAGAAGCTGGGGAAGTCTCTGACCTGCCTCTTCTCTCACCTCCTTGCACACTGAGCAAAAGCCAAGAGATGCAGGCAAGAGCAGCCATCAGTAGATGAGTGCTGGTATTTATTGTGCTGTAACAGACAGTGCTGGTTGGAAATGGACAGGGAATTTTGAGGTGGAATCAATGCTGAGGCCATTCCTGTGTGTCTCCAAGCAGTGTGGAGCAGAGCTGAAGGAAGAAAGAGGTGAGAGTGGGGGGCACCCAAGGGCAGAAATGTGCTTCAAACTGTATTAAGAACCCAGTACACGGGCACTTCCTGGGCAGCCAGGGGTACAGGTCAGGCTTACAACTCATTAATTAAGCAGAGCAGCTAATCTTAGCACTAAGGAACTCTAGCTCAGGTAATGTACATTTAAAATGAATTGGACAGAAGCCATTCACAGTAAAGATCTCCATTCCTGGCATGGGTGAGAGCTATTGTTATGATTAGATTACTGCCAGCCAGGACCAAAACAGTACACCAGGGCAAGAGGAAAATAATCATCCACATGGATCAGCTCCAGCTGTGGCTCTGAATGAGGCGCCGGGGGCGAGTGTGAGATCTCCACTACTGTATCAAAACAAACACCACGGGTGGCACACGTAGAGCATAGCATTGTCATTGTCATTGTCATTGGGCTGGGGACACCACCCCTGCCCGGGGCAGCCGAGGGAGCAGCGCTGCAGCACAAAAGTCGCTTGTTCTTCTTCTCCCCCTCTCTCCCTCCTCTGAAAAGTCACGGGCTCTCCCAAGGGCACTGCAGTTCCACTCAAAATTCATCTTCAGAGCTGTCGGCCAAGAGCATGACCCGGTCCTGCATGCTGTTAAATTCCCTCTGCTGGGGGAGGAGAACAAACATCAGAGAGGTGCATGTGAAAAGTGCATATTATATGGCTCTATGCAGATATTTCCTGTATGCATTATGCTGTTTTGATGAGCAGTGCTGCATTAACATTTTAACAGTATGGTAAATGTAGTTTTATAGTTAAAAGGTAACTTTTGTAGTTAAAATAGGAACTATGTATGTGGGATTTTTTTTTTTTTTTTAAAGAAAGGAATGAGGTACTCACACCAGACAGCAGCCAGAGGACACCTAAATCTTTCAGAGAAAGAGAATTTATTGCTCTTTTATCAGAAGAAACGAACTTCTTCCCACCCTGCTCAGCCGTTAGGATTAAGAGGAAGAAGTTGACACTGACCAGACAGAATCCTTTGTTTGAATAGAATTTATGCATCATGTATGAAGTGTATGAATATGCAACAGGCTATTGTTTTTAAGGGTTTATCCTCTGTTAACGTGTGGCCCTTTTTGGGCTTATTTTGCCCAGAAAAGGTACCTGGACCGTCCCTCTTTGTTCTTATTGTCTCATATTGTCCTAATCTATTGTTCAAATTTTTATTACTCTAATTATATTACTATCTTTACAACCATTTTATTACTATTAAAGTTTTAAAATTTTAAAAGCAAGTGACTGGCGTTTTTCACAGTGCACGTGCAAAAAGGAACCAAATGGAGAAAATTCAAACGCCCCCATCCCGTAACTGAGGTGCCCCAGCTCAGACAGACCCCAGCCAGGCTGAGTTTGCCTTCCAGCCAGGAGGGTTCGGGGTTTCCACACCTTCCCCTGGCAGTTTCCATACCTTCCTTTTGTGCCTCTTGGAGCCGTTTCTCCTCCGGCGATTCATCATCTTAATGCTGTAGAGCGCTCCCAGGATGAAGAGAGCTCCAGCTATTCCAACTCCCACAGGAACCAGCATCCCTGACATGTATCCTGCCTAAATGGAGGAGAGAGGAGCAGAGCAACACTCCCACAACCATCCTTTCAGAGCCATATTTTCACCAGCCAAGGACTGCAATGTATCCCTACGGTGATTTCCTCAAAGTTTATTGGATTTGAGCCCCCATCTCCTGCCTGCACGGGATGATTCCCCACTCCAGGAGCCAGCTGGTCACCAGCACAACTCAGCTTTTCCTGACAGACATTTCCCGGTGACAGCTGAGACCCTGCACTGCCTGCCTTCAGGAGAGGGACATATCTCTGAGATGGGCCACTGTGTGCTGGAATCTGGGTGGAGGGATTATAAAACAGAGGATGGGGCAAAGAGGGGCATGTAAGACTGGTGCTGATAAACTCTATGAGGAAGAGGAGGGAATGGGGTCAACAGGTTTATTTGCAAGTGATTTGTGACACCAGCAACTGGTTGGGAGTGGGGGGGGAGTGGTTTTTTTTTTGTTTTGAAGGAAAACCTTGGCTGCTAAAGGAAGGTGATCTCAAGGCCTCCTCAGCTTTGTACTCAAAATCTTTGAGCCAAACACTTTGGCTTTGCATGGGAAGGGGTCCCCTGCACGGCAGCAGGATGGTGACACAGAGGGAGGGCACTCACACCCTCAGGTGGCCTTAAGGGGAGCACAGCAAAATTGACCAGCCCTAATTCAATCACTGTGATCTGTGTGTTTGCACTGCCCATTAAAACAAAAAATACAGACAGCATGGCTAATCTAAAATTACACATCTAAACACTCTAAATCCTTGGGAAAATATTCCCAAGTGCTTGCTATTTTATATTTTACTGCTTTAAATGAAAAGGAACCTCAGTTTTAAAGTGCCAGATTGCCTCAGAATCCTCACCTAATCTGGGCTGGTGGGCTCAGTGTTGCAAGGGAGGCAGGTACAGCCTGGCTCCCCCTCTGCAGCTCTGCCTCTCCTCACACTGCAGCCACAGTCCTCTGCTGTGCCACTACAGCTTCACCCTCTGCCTGCTACACCCCCCAAAAATCGATTTTACACCTGCCAAGGGACGCAGGCACCAACTCTGAGGACTATCAGACAGCTCCTAGTGAGACTCGGCCCACTGCTTACAACCACCTGTCTTCATCTGTGCTCTCAAAATACAACACAGCACACACACCATAATTACTTCTCTTCCATAATCCACTGAGTGGGAGGAGAAAAAAAAAAAAAAAAAAAAGCTGTTCAGGTGCACTAGCCTGCCTGTGCACACTTACCTGGAGAATGAAAATAGCTTTCATCTGGGGCAGGCACAATGCCAAGGAGGGCTGGTTTGCTCCCCCAAGCCCCTCCAGATCCTGCTCAGTGCTTTAAACAGTAACAGCTCCTCTGTGTCGGGATCCCAAAGCTTGAGGGATCTTCAGCTGCATCGTTCAGATTCCCTGAACACCCTCCCAGAACACCCAGCCCTGTCCAGCTCAGCTGCTGGGAAGGGGCTGCAGCCTGAGCCCAACTCCCAAAAAAGGAGGTTAGGGAGGACACAGCTGAAGGCTGTGTCTCTGTGAGGCAATTAAGGTGCCTTAATTGGGTGACCTAATTAGTGCAGCGTGAGGTTTTCTATTTCTGGAACTTTGCTGCTGGCATGGGCAGTGAGGGGAGGCTGCAAATGGCTTTGAGCTGCTGCCCAGCTGAGTTTCCATGTCAGAAATCACAACTCCTCAGCCTGTGAGCCTTTATCACACCTGACCAGCCCATGGCCTTTTACAGGTTTCTCCCAGCCCCCCGAGCAATGTTTTACACCCCAAAAACCTTTGATGTGATGCAAATGCAGCCCTTCTGTGTCTTGCAGCCCAGCTTCTGAGGGCTTCTGCACTTTCCTGATAGAAAACCCCATTTCACAGGCCAAAGCCACACTTTCACCCCTTCATGTGGAAAATGTAGCTTCTTTAGGGATGCTTTTAATAAACCCAGTCAACATTCAGGACCTTCCTGGCCCTGCTGGGCTTTGAGATAACAGCAAGAGAACTTGAGAGGAACTCCATGTCCATTATTTGCCCCACCAAATGCAGCATTTGCACAGTGACTGCAGGAGGCCAGACAAATCTGTCCCTGACCCTGTGCTCCTGGTCCCACTCCTGAGGGACAGGGAAGGACATTTCTCTCAGAGATGTGCTGGAATCCTCTCCTGGGTGGAGGGATTATAAAACAGAGGATGGGGCAAATGACAGGGGACATATAGACTGGTGCTGATAAACTCAATGAGGAAGAGGAGGGAATGGGGTGAACAGGTTTATTTTCAGGTGATTTGTGACACCAGCAACTGGTTGGGAGTTGGGGGTGAGTGTTTTTTGTTGGGCTTTTCTAAGGAAAAATGTGAGCCAGGTGAAAGATCCCAAAGGAGGGAGGTGACTCAGGAGTGAGTCTCTCTCTGGAGTGGACACCAGTGGATCCTCAGCTACAGCAGTGCTGGTGCTGGGCACTGCCACACAGCCCAGGGTCTGCCTGCACGAGGTTCACACTCTGCTGGAGACAGGAACATCCAGCCCCTCTGCAACAGGAAGGACAGAGGTGGCCAACAAGGTGACAAGAAGAAAGACAAGCTACAGCTTCAGGGAGAAGACACTGATGTCCCCAAGCTGGTGCTGTGCCACGTGCTGGCATGAGCAGTGACCTGTGCATGCTGCAGTCCCTCCAGGCACACAGCCAGCCTCGGGGGCTGCTCTTTACCTTGGCTGGGAAAACCATTCTCTGTCCTTCCAGCATCTGCTCTGGATGAATCCCAGGCCAAGGAGACTCTAGACTTGCTCTAGACTTGCCCCCTTCCTAGTGCAGGCAGAAAGGCAACTCAGCAAGGCTGGGCAGGAATCACCTGAAACCCTCCCACCTCCCAGTCCTGGAAAACAGACACCCAGGCCCTGTTTCTGTGCTCTGCCCTGAAGGTAAAAGTGCTGCTGAAATTTGGTGTGGAGCACGTGGGAGGGCTGGGCTGGCTGGGTGAGCCTGCCTAAGCTTAGGGATGGATTTTCAGAGATCACTCCCACTCCTTGTGATGGTTTTTGTTTCTACTGACTCTGACCCACTTCAAGAATTTCCAAGGCCTGTTGAGTCACAAAATGTCCTTGCTGTCACCTCATTTCCAGCTTCATGGCTCTGCTGTCAGCAACACAACACTTGGAAGGCTTCACAATGATTCTGAAATGTCAATATTTGCTCCAGGGCAGCAGAGCTCAAAAAGCCATCACTGCCTGTGGCTGGCACAGCTCTTGATTGCATGGACCAGCCCCTGGGATGCCAGGGAGGAAGGATCAGGGTCTGGTACCTTGTTTATCACTTTTGCTGTGTTTGATCATTCTCCTTGCAGGGATTTGCAGCACATGGAGGTAGGACAGCCTCATCCAGAGGTACTGGCATGGCATGCAGCCTCTCACCAGGCAGCAGCACCAGACCCTCTTGATTTGGATCCAGAACTGAGAAAAAGGGGTGGAACTAAGTTCTTTACCTTGGGGTCCCTGGAAATGTTCCAGGTCAGGTTGGACAGGGTCCTAAACACCTGGTCTGGTGAAGATATCCCTGCTCAGAGCAGAGGAGCTGGACTAGATGGACTTCCAAAGGTCCTTTCCCACCAAAACTATTCTAGGATAAGTTAAGGGGAAATAAAAAAAAGTAACTTGGGTTATCTGACAAGGTCATTTTCTGGTGCAGAGAAATCAATCAAACACTTCTGTCCCTCCTGCCCTTAGTTCCAACCCATCAGGGATGTTTTGTGCATTCACACCACTCTATACCAGCAGCACCTGGCTCATTTGCCTCCCAGAAAAAATTTTAAGCCCTTTCTCAACTGTCTGTATAAAGAACTGCACTGACAAGAATTTATTTATTCCTGCAAGCAAAAGTGGTTTTGCTTTGAAAGGAACTGAAACTCTGGGCCTCCTACCTTATCTTTCAGCTTCTCCATCCAGCTTCTCACTGAAAAATAAGGAAAACAAAAGCTGCAATCATGTTGCTTCTATTAATTAGTAACAAGTGATAGTGATAACATTAAAATAGACAGCAATTAAATTGACAAGCTGATAAGGCTGAACAGTAGATTTCCTCTTTTCTCATTCATGAGAAAAAGCAAATGCAGCAAATCAACACAAGAAACTCTTGGAGTGAGTTGGCAGGCAAGCAGCTCACCTTTGGCTGAGCAATTCCCATCTTCAGAGTGATTTAAAAAGGAAAATAAAAACCAGTATTTGAGGTTGTGGATTTTTGACCATCACTTCTCATACACACACCGGGGTGTCTGACCAGGAGAAAACCTTTCAGTGCAGTCATCCCCTCCACTGGCCTCCTCCATGTGGATATTCTTCCCTGTGTTTTGTATAGCCTGTAATGATGGCTAAAAATGTATTTTTCACTGCCTTTTATTCCCCTGCTTTTCTGGAATAGCCACTGCCTGCTCTGGGAAGCCTCCAGAGGGCTGGGATGGCACTGGAGGGGCTAAAGCACAAACCCAAGCAAATTTCTACTGCCAGCACTGTGGCTTTCTTCTCCTGACAGTCAAATAAAATATGAAATATGACAGCTGAGAATCAAAACTGTGTAATGGCAGGTGCTTTGGGATGGAATATTCACTGAGCTCAAAGAGCTGCAAGGGCTGAGCAGTGGGTGCAGGAGTCACACACAGGGCACTGGGTGTGTCTGCACTGCACCCAGGGCAAAATGCCCACAAGGATCCACCAGGATTTTAACAAACTCCTGCTCACAGGTAAGAGGCAATAGAAAGTTAAATATTGGGTTTTTTGGGGGCTCAGCAACTGTGTTTTTTCAAGGATTCTCATCTCTCCAGGAGGACAATGCTAAAGGCACAGGGAACTCTTGGATGCAGCAATGTCCTTCTGAGGGGTATTTCTTCCAGGGTGTGTTAAATCCCAAATGTAACACACAGTTTATGGATTTAGACCCGATTTCCAAGCCTGCTTTGTTATGAAACATCCCTTCAAAGCCAGAATTAGCAATATCAGTGTTTGCAGCACTCAGAGCACCCTTCTGAAAGGAGCCTTTCTGTGAGTGGGGAGGGGGCACAGGAGGGCCAGCAGCAAATGGCTGTTTTATGTCTCAGATGCAGCACAAATTCAAAGCCATCTGAATACTCCCTTTGAAGTGTTAGCAACATAACACCTTCCAAACAGAAGGATCCCAAATTAGCTAAAGGTGAACACGTGTGAAAGAGGCACAGGTGCACTTATCTCTGATGGGGAGCTGAGAAAAAAGATGAATTACCCAGGAGAAGGACACACACAGCACTAGAGGAGGACAAGAGGTCTTGTTTTATCAGCTCTTCCCACCATCAGTCATGGCCTGCAGAGGCTAAGCCATACAAAACTCAGTTTATGAAGGTGCCACCACAATCCTCCTCTGCCAGCCCAAGCCTGCATGCCCTGGATTCACAGAATCACAGAATCACTGGGTTGGAAGAGACCTTCAGGATCATCGAGTCCAGCCCAGCCCCAACACCTCAACTGAACCCTGGCACCCAGTGCCACATCCAGGCTTTGTTAAACACACCCAGGGATGGGGACTCCACCACCTCCCTGGGCAGAGCATTCCATAACTTTATCACCCTTTCTTTTTCCTGATATCCCTGCATTTCCCTTGGTGCAGCTTGAGGGGACTCCCAGTGGAATGCCAGAGAGGAAGGAAACCCTTGGCTGCCCTGGGCTGGGTTTCCAGGTGTGACACTGCCAGAAGTGGTGACAGTGGCTCAGCCACACAGCTGCAAACCCACAGGGCTTGGGGACAGCATCCACCCAAACCCCAGCTGAGCACAAAGTCTATTTTTACCCCTCTCCCAACAATGCCATGGCATCAGTGATCTCACCAACAGCCAACCTACTTTCCTGCAGCTGAACAACAGCAGCAATTAACTCCAGAGTATTTCTGCCAAGGCAGAGGCAGAGGCTGAGCTAAGAATATTCTATTACCTATTTTTAATGAACACAGATGCTGGCTTTGTTCCCCTCTGCTCCACCAAACAACAGCAGCAGGCCCGCTGGGGCCCGCCAGCTCCACAGTACAAATCTTTATTTGCTATTACACATTTGTTTGTTATTAAACCCAGCCTTGTTTTCAGCCGTGAGGTGCCTTTGGAAATCAACCCAGGCCACAGGAAAAACAACCCAAGGTGATTCTCCCTGACTAGGTTCCTCTCCAGGGGATGCTCTAATGCAGCCACAGCCTTTGGTCTCTGCTAGAGGAAAATAATGGCCCCAATTTAATGAGATTCAGGCAGGAGGTCAGGAACCCTTCAATGCTCTGGCAGGACTGCACCAGGAAGGGGCAGAGAGTGTGGAGCTGTCACAGCCAAGGTCCCAGCCCTGTCAGGCTGGGGCCAGGACAAGTCAAGGAGCACTGGGTTACCATGAATTACAAACACTTCTCATGTCACCCATGCACTGTTCTAACACCTGGCAGGAGATCACAAGCTCCTGTGTCACCAAAACTGAGCACTCACTGCTCCAGTGATTTACCCATCTGTGTGTGGCTAGGAGACAGAGCATTACTCCAAGGCAGAATTGATATCTATGCTAAGCAGCTACCATCAATTAATTCTGGGCTTCAGACTCTAATTATGCAACAGAATCCACAATTAATATTCTGGCTTGGTCTTGGGAGAGGAATGTTGTGGCTGGCACCTTCCCATGAAAATGCAGCACTCTCCAAGAACACCAGGTGACTTGCCAATGAGGCCAAGCAAATAATTAGTAAGAAATACTCTAGTCCATGTATTTTTCATCATCCCCTTTATTCCTCCTTTCTCTGATTGCTGAATGGCCTGAAGAAATTCCAAGAGTCTCTGGGTGTCAGTTACTAACAAGTGTCTGCAGTGCTGGCTCATCTTCCACAGCACTTTCAGGATGGTGACTGCTCCAAACTCTCTGCCTCAGCTTAATTTTGATCCCTTGGTTTCATGGGGAGCTAAGTAAGATGAGTGTGGAGCACTTCAGCAAATTACATACATAATCTGACATTTCCTCAGTGATTTATATAATGTCTGCATCTCTGCAAATTAATTTCAAATAACA
Source organism: Hypocryptadius cinnamomeus (assembly GCA_013400635.1). NCBI lineage: Eukaryota > Metazoa > Chordata > Aves > Passeriformes > Zosteropidae > Hypocryptadius > Hypocryptadius cinnamomeus. Next base: position 19,285 of record VYZP01003249.1, read on the forward strand.
TATAGCTTAAGATTAAGCCAGTCAGGAGCACAGAGGAGGAGCAAGCTGGTCTGGCACTGGCCTGAGAGCAGCCCAGGATGAGTTCAGGCACTTACAGAAGCAATGTGCTATTTTTAGGCAGTTTTACCCAGCTTTCCCCTTCAAAATGTGCAGCAGCTACTCAGAAGCTCTGGTGCCAGCTAAAGAAGTGGGGTTTATTTGCAGAGGTAAGCAGCAGCCTGTGGTGTCTGCCTGGCCCTTCTGGGAGGGACCTGGCCCAAAGGGACAGTCACAACCCCCTGTGAGCAAAACCCTTCTGGAAGCTCAGGTCCTGGCAGATGCAGGCAGGAGGCTCAGGGGACAGCAGGTGACACCTGAGGGTATATGGCACTGGATGCCCACAGTCAAAAAGTGCTCTGAGGTCTCCCCAGAGCCTTCTCTTCTCCAGGCTGAACACCCCCACCTCTCCCAGCCTGTCTCCAGCCCTCAGAGCATCTTTGTGGTCTCCTCTGGACTCACTTGGGTCCAGATCCTTTTTATGTTGAGGCCTTCACTCCTGATCTCCCTCCCTGCTGCTGCTCCAAGGACTGTCCCTCCTCAGACAAGTTCTTTTTCCTTTTCCAGGTCTCCTGTGCCCTCCTCTGTCCTGGCAGCTGCAGGGGCTGGGTGCCAGAGCCTGGCTCTGCCTTTCAGCCTCACCACAAGGCACCACCAAATCTCTCACCAAAGGCTCTTCCCTGCTTCCCTCTCCACCCTCCTCTGAAATCAGGAGCACAAGTCCTCAGGGCCTCTTGCTTTGCCAACTTTTAGTAATCCTAATTGCCTAATTATCCACTCCAATGCAATGATAAAGCTGCTTAATAATTCTATTCGCTTCTCATTCATTCTCTCCCTTCCCAGATAAGAAAATGCAAAGACTTCTGGTGGAGATTTCAATCAATAATTCATGCCCTACTGCCATCAGCTGTGTCTCTCCCCTCCCCTCTTGGATGCCCTGCTGCTTTGTCTTGTCACTTTGGTTTCATCTAATCAGCTTGTTTTAATCATATCCTCTTTTTTAATCATCAGTTAAAGCAATTCTGTTTTTCCATGGCACGTTATCACTCATCCCTGAAGATGTTGCCTGGTTTTCAAATCCAGCACTTACAGCTTCATTCCAGAACTCCATCCTGCTACTGATGAAGCTTCATCCATCACCTTTCCTTTTAATAATTCTCCACCACGACCCCCAGGCAGGGATGGGAGATCCTCAGCTTCTCTGGGCACCCTGTGCCAGGACCTCACCACCCTCACAGTCAAGAATTTTTTTCCTAATATCTACTCCAAATCTGCACTCTTTCAGCAAAGGAGAGCTGGTAAAAGTGCAGAAAATAAGGAAAAGATTGAATACTTTCAATCAGTCTGTATATACCAAGCAACCTGCCCTGTTCCATTACAGATTTCATCCCTTTCTCTCGCAGGTTGAACTTTTTTCCCCAAATGAGACTTGTGAGAACAATTTTGCAGAAGTGCTTCGTGCTTCATCTGCTCAGCTCTGACAACTTAATGGCACAAGGGTGCATCTGCTCCTTTCCCTTAAAAAAGCACAATTTTCAATTTACTTACTAGCACAAATAAATAATAAAGAAAATGGCATCTGCCTGGAAGGCAGCATATTTTTAATTCCAGAACAACTACACCTACCTGATGGGAATGTTGATGCATGAATTGCCCAACTGGAGAAGACTTGAACAGCTGGATAATCAAACAAATGTCAAACTGACAATTACCGTTTATGTTTTCAGACAAAAATTTTGCTTGGGTGAACTTTGAATTAACCCAGTGAACTTTAATAGCTACCATGGCACTGTCTGCTCCCTGAACTGCACCATCTACACCCTTTTCCCTGCCTGTCAGCTGCAACCCAAGCCTGGTTGCAGCCCAAGCCTGCCACAACCTGCCCAAATCTCTTGGAAAAGAAATGGAGATGGGGAGACAACTCAGCACACTCACCCAGAAAGCAGGAACTAAAATGGGCTTCCCAACTCCTTCCCTGACGTTTCGACACTCCTTTCCCCATGGCATTAGGTCTGGTTCCTCCTTTTCCTTTTCCCTTGCACTTTTTAAGCTGTTTTTCACTTTATCTGCCCACAGTGAGTGGCCTCCTGCTGAGGCTGGCAAAGGTACTTGTGCCTGGGCATTTCTCTGTGAACTCACTTCTTCTGTGGGGTCTTCAAAACACATTTTGACATCTGCACACTATTTGTTTCTCTCTCAGTGGCCCCAGGCAGGCACAAGATGCTAAAACCAAGCCAAGGTACAAAACCTCCCATTATCCAAAAAGGCATCAGCAGGACATTGCTGTGAACTGGCTGTCACAATTTGTTGTATGATTAAATATTTACTGATCACACTGTGTTCAAAAGCTGTGTCTGCTCTGGGAGAGGAAATGCAAACTTTGTTTATGGAAATGGCAGCACCTCTGCTGGAGAACACGTGGGATGAGCTTCTGCCTCACTCTGCCCTGGCACAGCTCCTGGAGCAGCACAGGGAGCTGCCAGCAGTGAGAACCCACCTGCCTCAGCTCATGGGCTTCTTGTGTGCTGAAAATGTTCATATTCACCAGCTTTCAGAGAAACACAGACTGGTCTGGGTTAAAGGGACCTTAAAGGCAGGCTTGTTCCACCCCTACACCTTCCACTACCCCAGGTTGCTCCAAACCCCCTCCAGCCTGGCCTTGGACAGCTCCAGGGATGGGGCAGCCACAGCTTCTCTGGGCACAGAACCTGTGCCAGATCCTCTCCACCCTCACAGCCAAGAATTCCTTCCCAATATCCCATCTAACCCAGCCCTCTGGCAGTTTGAAGCTATTCCCTGTGTCCTGTCACTTCATGCTCATGTCCAAAGTCCTTCTCCAGCTCTCTTGGAGCCCCCTGAGGCCCTGGAAGGGGCTCTGAGCTCTCCCTGGAGGCTCCTCATCAAAGCTGTAACCTGCTGAAGATGAAAAATCTTTCTTTACTCATGGGCCTTGACTTTGCAGCTTTAATAACCTTTTTAAGGTGGCATTTGTGTGCTGTTTATTTACATACCACTATCCAAACAGAACTACCTAGAAGCAGCTGAAGAGCCAAGTTCTATGAAAGAATGCTTCCAGGCTTTTCCAGAGGACTGATACACCTCTCCCAGAGTTCTTCTGATCCCTGCACTCTCAATTCTAAAAATTTGCTGTACAATTATTTTTTTTCTCAGAGGTCTCCAGTAAAAAATTAATTAATGGTTTATTCTTCAGTGATTCATCCACTGGAGCAGGTGAACTTCTTCAGTCAGTTTTCTTAAAAAGTCTGGGACAAGCACCATGGAAAAATCTTGGTCCAAACAGTTAAAATTTGGTAAAGTTATCCAGAACTAAATACAACAGAACACAAATCCAACAAATTTAATGATTGGCATGGCTTGTGCAGAGTTACAGGGCAATGCCTTGAGGGGAAACATTTCCCTTCCCCAGCCAGTGCAGTCAAGGCCAGGTTGGACGGGGCTTGGAGCAACCTGGGCTAGTGGAAGGTGTCCCTGGCCACCACCCTGCAGAGGGGTGTGAACAGAGAGGGTCTTGGAGGTCCCTTCCAGTCCCAACCATTCTGAGATTCCATGATCTCAACCCTACTGGCTGATTTTTGGAGAAGCTTCGAGGTGCACTGCGATCCTCAGTTGGCAGATCCTTAATTTCCTGATTCGTACAGGAAATGACATTACAGCAGCTGAGGATGTAGCCCTGGAAGAGAAATCCTTCCTCCTGGCAGCAGGCTCTGTGTTGTGCTGTCAGTCTGCCCATGTCCCCTGGGGATCAGAGGGAACCAGCAGGTCCCACAGGGCACGGAGCCACATCCATGGGGAAAACTGCACCATCCCATCCCAGCCACCAGAGCTGAGCTGCACAAACACTCTGGGCATCTCTGCCCCTGTATTTTAGCTCTTTCTGGCACCAAGTCCTCCTAAAATCACTGCTGGTTTTGAGGGATGGCTGGAGGGTTTGACCCTGTAAATTTACAGGAAAAAAGCCCAAGATGGAATTTGGTCCTGTGCTATCTTTTAATGCCCATTTTTCTCCAAGCCTGCTTTCTGCTCCATAACCCAGCAGCCTCTCCCATAGTCTGGTATAAGACTGAACAGATTCTGGCAAAGACAGGATAGATTTTTGCAAATAAAAACTAAATGTCAGGTTGCAGTGATGGGAGGAGTGGAAAAGGTGGAGAAGCTGCAGGTGGAGAGTACTTCATAGTTCCCTCTCATTTCAGCTGGAGGACAGCAGCAAAATGGTGTTGGCTGTCATGATGCCTTGAGGGGCTACCTGGAACAGAGGCTGGGCAGAGTTAAAGGAATAAAGGATGTACTTATTAAAGGCCCTCCAAGGATTCACCTTGGGCAGTGCAAGAGCTCAGCTGTGGCTCTGCCCAAGATGGATCCCAAGTCATGAGTTTTCACACTTTTATAAGTTTTGATCCATTTCCATGTTGGGGTTAATTGTACAATTGCAGCTCCAGGTTGTGCAGTCCCATGCTCCCAGTTTGCTCCCCTCCATTCCCTGTTCTTTGCACTTTTTGGGGCTTAAGCTGCAGCAGTGTCCTTGCATCTGGGGCAGGAAAAGGATTGTTTTGTCTCACTGAACTGTCAGGAGAACTTGCTAACACTCTATATGAAATTCAGAGTCACACACTAAGGCAGTAGAGAATTTGAGAAATATGAAAGCTAAAACTTAAGGCATCAGTTATTTAAATATCTTCCAAACCTTCAGCTGAAGCCAGGTGATACTCCCCTATTCTGAGAGGAGAAGGCATTTCTCATTCAGCCCTCTCTAAATGCAAACCACAGAGATCTTCCTGCCCTCCTGGCAGAGCTCATGGCCTTACCTACTTTAAAGGACCAGCAGCTACACTGCAAAATTTATTTTTGTGCTTCAGTTTATGTCTGATATTAATCAGGCTCGGAAAAGATTCTTGGTTTGCTTTTTTCCTTCCATAAAGAACAAAAGTAATTTTCAGAATCCTGTTTCCTGGGGACACTGTATGAAGGATTTGCCAGCAGCAAGGGCTGAAATAGGGGATTTTCCATTTTTGTGTCTAAGAAAAAGGATATATTTTTCTTATTTCAAGTTTGGGCCTTTATTTCATCTGTCAAGATGCAGCACTCCCCATGAAATGACATAAAAATCAATAAAGGACTAAATGGTTGGAAACTAAAATGATGGAGTTGACCTTTGAAGGAAAAAACAGGTATTAGACTCTGTTTTCAGCCAACAATTATTCCACTAATTAAACCACAAAGCCCTGAGCATCGATTAGATGCTAAAAATAAGATCTGATTATCACAGAGACTAATTTTCCTGCAAATCCTTGGGAAGAGCAGCATTGTCCAGTGTCAGTCACAAAGGAAAATGAACTTGCTTATGTCTGCTAACAGGACAAGTCTCATCCCACATTCCTGCATCCAGAACTGAGCAATTCCCACTGTGATTATCTTGTGATCAAACACCAAATGGAGCCCTAAAGTTCCTGGCACCTGTCCCTGACTTCTTGTGTAACTGTGGGCAAGTAAATTGATCTCTTATTCCATTTTCCATCCTTACTGTGGGAATATTAAAGATATAATAGATCATATCTAATAGGTCACTTGTGTTTCTTTTCCTTGTGTCAGAGGCTCTTCCTTTGTATTTTAAGAGCCTCTACTGTAACACCTCCATCTGGGTGGGATGTTCTGGGAGCTAAGACAGTACAAATACTAAATCACAGTAAAATGGGATTTTTTGGAAACAAATGTTCTTTGGGATGTCATTATTTTAAGCATCCTGTTCCACCCCAGGAACTTGCACTATCCCAGGCTGCTCCAAGCTCCATCCAACCTGGCCTTGGACACTGCCAGGGATCCAGAGGCAGCCACAGCTCCTCTGACCTGGGATAAGTGGGACAAACCAGGAAATTCAGTGCCAACCAAAACAATGGCTCTGCTGTCTTTTGTGTTGTGACAGTGATGACAAGAAGATGCTGTCCAGAGGGATCTGGGCACCTGGAGCACTGCTGAGTGCTCTGGGAAAGTCACTTCACTTCTCTTGAGTTGGCTCCCCAAATGTAGAAGAGGGTTAATGGCATCAGCTGCCTTTGTGCAAGACCTGTTTGGATACTATGACTTGTAGACCCCTCCCTGGAGCTGCACAAGGGGGATAATTATTCATTTCTTCTATTTCTAAACATGCCAGTGCTTCATGAGCATTGGAAAATGACAGTATCTTGTTTGCCATAAATGCAGTAATTATAGCTAAAACTCTTCATTTACATGGAAATGACAAACAACAAATTAGAATCAAGCATCTACAATTAGGGTAAAAAGCCACAGCAATTTGTTATTCTTTGCAAGACATCATTTCTCACATCATTTACTGGGAAGGAGGTCTCATTACATAATGATATTTAGCTCTTCAACTACTTTTCAGCTTCGCAGCTTTATTAATTGCACTCACAACAGTTCTCTAATGTAAACAAGCATCTTCATCTGCTGGCTGGGAATCCAAAGCTGACAGCACTGACAGGATGTGGAAACCCAGGGCACCAGGAATATTTCNTGATAACAGGACGTACCCAGCTCTGGGGTGTCTGGCACAGGAGGGACACTGACCTGTTGGAGTGGGTCCAGAGGAGGCCACCAAGATGATCAGAGGGATGGAGCCCCTCTGCTGGGAGGAAAGGCTGGGACAGCTGGGGGTGTTCAGCCTGGAGAAGAGAAGCTTTGGGGTGACCTCACTGTGGCCTTCCAGTGCCTGAAGGGAGCTGACAGCAGAGGTGGAGACTTTTCACAAGGGCCTGGAGGGACAGGACAAGGGGGAATGGCTTCAAGCTGACAGAGAGCAGGGCTAAATTATGTATTAGGAAGAAATTGTTCCCTGTGAGGGTGGTGAGGCCTGACCTGCCCACAGAAGCTGTGGCTGCCCCATCCCTGGCAGTGTTCCAGGCCAGCTTGGATGGGGCTTGGAGCAACCTGGGATAGTTGAAGGTGTCCCTGCCCGCCTGCAGGGGGGTGGAACTGATGCTCTTTAGGGTCTCTTCCCACCAAAACCATTCTGTGGTTTTCTGATTCTATTTACAGCCAAATGGAGACGCAAAGCCAGCAAAGAAAACAGTTTTCCCTCTGCAAATGTCTTCAGCACAGGTATAATTCCATGGGTATTTCTCAGTAATAATGCCCCAGACACCTGATGATGGCAATCAAACAAAATGGTTTCACTGAGCCTGTGCTGGCTGAGGAGAAAGCAAGTTTGACAGACAAAAATTCTTGCAGGAGGCAGAATGGTCTATCCATTATGCTGGTCTATCCAAATGAAGGAGCTACAAATACATTGGGCAGACAAAAGGTGGAGAAGGCAGCTCCATTTTTAGCCTGCATGGGGATAACTGGCTGATTTCAAACAGTCCAAAAAAACTCTGAAAAGAAGTGCTTTGAAGAAGAGGAGCAATTTTGATTACTGGCTAGATGGGCAGCTTCAAGGTGTGGGTTATGGCAGGACCTGGCCTCTTATGATCTGCTTTTCAAAAGAGCACAAGGCCAAATTCAACCCCAGACAAGCAAGCCTGGTTTCATGGGGCTGATGGTGCCAAACTGTCCTGGCAGGACTCAGCAGCAAACTGGAGCAGTGCCTGGACATCACCTGGAGTCTGCAGCTCCTGGTTCCCCTTCAGATTTTATCCACCCTGAGAGGTGCCCTGGCTTGGGAGTGTAAACACCAAACTAAGTGTTGGAATCTGAAATGCAGGGAATTCTCAGAACTTGGGGCCTGTAAGCCAAAGCTTAGAATTAAACACAGGATTTGATCTGAGACCTTGGAAGAGGCTTCCAAACTTAGGTGTTAGAAGCCAGAACGTGGATTTATTGTTTAAAGCAGAGACACATTAAGATAAGTAAAGTTCAGAGTTTTAGAGTTTAAGATGTAGGAAAAAATAAAAGCAGTTACAAAGGTAGACAAGGAGTTTAGAATGCAGCACTGTAGGTTTCTGTGTCATAACATGATTGGCTAAGAAAGCTTACACTGTAGCATGAGCCCATAAGACAAAATATTTAAGGATTGGGTTAAAAACATAAATATGCTTGTTGGCAGTGTTTCATTGGGGAATAAATCCTTAAAATGTCTTGTAACCAAAAATCTTGTGACCTTCTGAGCCATGCAGTGAAGATGTGAGCCGAGCTCACCTTTCCTGCCTATGTAGAAGATAAGAAAAATAAATCTCATAATCTAAAAACTCAGAGGTCTCGTCTCTAACTCATTCAAAATTCCTTCAAAAATCCCCATAACTAACCACTAACTCTACTTCCACATCCCTCTGGTCTTGCACCTCCAACCTAGGTCCTCATTTATTAAGTGTGATTGCAGTGGAGAGGCTGCTGTGAAGCAAAACCTCTCTTTTCTCTGCAGCACCTATCAACAGTTACGGGTGAGCATTTGCAGACAAATTAATATCCCAAAGTCTTGGTGACGTTTGCTGCCACCCACTGAACTTTATAAAATCACCATCACCTCCCAGACAAGCAGTGAAGAGCTGATTTATCCTCAGATCCTCTGCTATCCACACTTCCCACTTATTTCACACATGGCACGGAGCACTGCTCCTGTGTGAGTCCACTCTCTGTAATGCAATATATCCCAAACACACACCCAGAGCTGTGGCATTCTCCCACCCCACTCCTTCCACTCAGAAATGAATAAATCTGGAGTTTCTCCAAGCAGATTAAGATAATCAGTAACAATTTACTTACCCTGAAAGGGCATTACCCTGATTGGAACAGGTCAGAGCCCACTCTCTGATTAGGACAGTGATATGATGTGGCTCTAAGAAGATATTTTGCATATCTCTGAGTGAACTCCTGATTTTGCTGCCATCATCTGTTCAAATAATGAAGAAACAATTTGATGCAAGAGAATCTTCACAACATTATCTGGAAAAAACCTCAGAGGCCAATCTGCTTTCAAAGCAGCACCAAATGTTTATGAGCTAAGTGCTGAGGGACACTTGGTACTGCTTGCTTTCTTCCAAAGACCACCAAATGGGCCAGAAAATTTTCTGTTGGCTTAACAAGGGTGGTCAGCCCTCCAGGAAGACAAACTCTGCAGAGAGAGACAAAGAAAGAAGTCACTGACAAACCATAAGGAGGAAATAAGCAGAGGACACTTTCTAAACCCATTTTTTTGTAGTGGCCTGACTGCACTGTGGTTTTAAAGAAGATATTTAGATTAGATGTCAGGAAGAAATTCATGATGCTGAGGGTGGTGAGGCACTGGTAGAGCTTGCCCAGAGAAGCTGTGGCTGCCCCACTCCTGGAATGTTAAATCCAGCTTGGATGGGGCTTGGAGTAACCTGGTCTAATGGAAGGTGTCCCTGCCCATGGTGGGGGTGAAACACGATGGGAATCTGTGATTCACAAGTGAACTGCTCTTATTTTAGCTGCAAGACTAACAAATATTAGTAAGGAAAGAGGTTGTCAAAATCTCTCCTCAGTCTTCTAAAGAAGTAGCTGCAATTTTTTTGTTTTTAACTGCAAATATTCTGCACAGGGAATTCCCAGGGGGAAAGCTGCCTTTTCCCCACACAAACAAAACCTCTATGGGCCACCTGAAATCTGAAATTCCTTGTAGGTACAGAAAACAATGAAACTGCAGAGCACTTCTGAAATTTAGTCCTAAAGATGAGAAGCAGTTTACTGGCCTTACCCTGTAATATTGTGAATCAGATGACAGATTTGGGCAATAACTGAATAACCTAGTTACAGGTTTGACTGACAGACCCAAAGAACTGTTGACTCAAACCAGTTCATCACAACATCCTGATTTATCCATCTCCCCAGACTGAGAAATGCTATTTGTCCACTTGAACCCAAAGGGATACAGGAGCTGAAGTCTCATTTTTAAAGTCCATTTCAAAGAGATAAACAGATCCACCAAAACCAAAGGAGCAACAACCCACACATTTCCACGTGAGCTGTTGGACCCATAACCAGCTTTGGGAATCCAGGTAATTTAAGCATTCAGGAAAATTTCCATTTGGTATCTGGGAACAGCAAACAAGACCCTGGGAAGCTGAGCAGAGCAAACCTGGTGCCTTGCTGGAAATGCAATAACTTTCTGTGCTACTGCACCAGCTTTGCTGCCTTGAAGACCTGAGATAAAATCATGCAGAAGGGAAATTAACTCAGCCCAACAGCAACAGCAAGGCAGCCTGACCACAAAAGAAAACAGGAAAATTTTTCTTTCATCCAGGGAAGGGGATGACACAAACTTCCACTGAAATCTGCACTCAGCTGCCTGTCTTTGGTACCTCAGTTAAATTATTGACAAGGTCACATCTCTGATTTCAGTATAAAAGTGCTTTTTATGTGGAGCCTGGTTGTGGGAAATGGATTTGTAGAGAATTCTTCAAGTTTGACAGCAGGCTTACATAGCATGTATTTGTATGTAAACTTTGAGATAAGAAATGCTGACTTAGAAATGCCATGGAATAGGACAGGCATTGCTGAGAGAGAAATAGAACAAGAAACAAGTTTCAAAGGATGGCCTTGCAAATAAGACTAGATACTTTAGAGAAATATAACTATGAAAGATGCCTTGTAGTAGGACCCATGAGGGGTAATTTTAGAGATTTGCTTTAAAGCATTTACAGCACGGTGCGGCTAAAGCTGATAGGCCAAGAAACACTTATAATGTATTATAATTAGGAAATAGGTGGCTTCTGATTACAATGGCATGATTTGTAACATCTGTATTGTCTCACCCTTCACATGAGACTGAAAATGGAATCAAAGTTTTTAAAACACCTCTCAGTTGCCCCATCTCTGGGTGAGAAAAAGGCATAATCTGACAAAATTGGTGTTTTGTGTGAGGAACAAAATATTGGTTAGTTTTATGCTGTAAAATTGTATAAAGACATGAAAGCTGGTGAATTCACCTGGTGAATTTGAAAGTGCTTTGGAAGGTCCCTTCCCTTCCTGAGTCACAGCTCCCTGCCAGTCTGCAAAACCAGACAGTTTTTGGGTTTTCTGTCCCCAGCACATGGCTAAGGGCTGCAGGGGGAACCTCGTGCCAAAGGAAGGGAAGTTAAGGATGGTTGTACTGGATCAGCTGAGCCCCACACCCCATCTCTGAAGGCAGATGCTCCCAGAGAAAGGCAAACAGAGCTGATACTGCCCTTCCTCACTCTCCTGCCTGCACCAATTCACTGCTGACCCAGGGCTCACAGCCTCCCACTTCTGCAGGCTTCAATGCAGATTTTTGTCCCAGCAACTGTGAACATTTAATGAGCAAAACGTAATACAGGAGGGAGAGACTGAATTTCTTGTTATAATTTCTACTGTTGTGAGAGCTGAAAAGCCACCTGAGATCACACACACATGAGATAAATGCTCTACAAATGTGCAAAGAAGAGTCAGTGTCTGCCCAAAAGCAGCTAAAAGAATGAGCCCCCCCAGAGCACTGAATTGTCCCATCTGAACACCAGGACTCAGGCACAGGGTGGGGAAGCGATTTCCTCCAGGACTCAGATGAAAAAGCAGCACTGGCTGTAATCAGATGAGGCAGCTTGGGCCAGAGCAAAGGTCAGGCTGGCTTAGTGAGGCTGGCAGCGGCCAAGAACATTTTTCCAGGAAAAGTTTATGGATGGGACAGTGTTGTATTTGCAGGGATCCCCGTGGCAGGGAGGAATGATGAATCTGACTCCATGTTCTCAGAAGGCTAATTTATTATTTTATGATATTATGTTATATTAGAGAATACTAAACTATACTATACTAAAGAATACAGAAAAGATACTTACAGAATGCTAAAAAGATAATAATGAAAATTGGTGACTCTTGCCAGAGCCCCGACACAGCTTGGCCCTGACTGGCCAAAGAGTCAAAACAACTCAGCAGAACCCAATGAAACAATCACCTGTGGGTAAACAATGTCCAAACACATTCCAAAGGAGCAAAACACAGGAGAAGCAAATGAGATAATAATTGTTTTTCTTTTTCTCTGAGGCTTCTCAGCTTCCCAGGAGAAAAATCCTGGGCGAAGGAATTTTTCCAGAGAATGTGAATGTCACAGGACAGCACACAGCAACACTCCCCTGGCACACCCTCCTGGCACTCTGGACAGGATCTCTGCAGTCACTCCTTGCACACAATCCCATTTATCCTCTGCTTATCCATGTTAATTTATCCTCTTGGTTTTCCTCCCTCTTCCTCATACCCTTCCCATCTCTGCTGTGTCCCTTTCCAGATGCACTGAGGGGCAGAATGGCACAGAGTATTCAGAGATGTTAAAATGCTGGTTGTTATCTTTCTCTCTGTTCTTTATCCCCCCACATCCCTCCAGGCCAGTGCTCCTACTATATCATCCTCCCCTTTCTCTCATAAGGATTTGGAGCAGAGGCTTTGCTTTAATTTATCCTTTTTGCCACAAGTCCCCAGTTTGCCATTCAAATTCACTCTCTTGTGGTTACAGGACTAACAATAAAAACAACTCTCAGCCTAAATTTCCCCCTGGAACTTGACTGTCCCTTGGATTTTCTCCAGGATTTCAGAAACAGTATCAAGACTTCCCTACTTACCCAGGCATAAATAAGCCATATTTTCCCCATGTATTTACCCTGAGCATTAACACCCACCCATCCCAAGCTCAGAGGGACTGTGGGGAACATCTTAGGTGGGGAACATCTCTGCATCCCTGCTCAGGGCTGGGGACAGGGCAGGATGGGTCCAACACTCATCACCCGGGAACCCTGTAGTGAAATCTGCTTTCAGAACCATAGAACTATAGGATTGTTTAGGCTGGAAAAGCCATCTAAGATCATCCAGTCCAACCATTCCCCCAGCACTGCCAGGGCCACCCCTAACCCACGTCCCCAAGTGCCACATCCACATCTTTTAAATCCCTCCAGGGATGGGGACATCACCCTTTCCCTGGGCAGCTGTGCCACTGCTGCCAAGGACAATACCTTGGTTAATGAATATTTTCATAATATCCACTCTAACTTCTGAGCAGTGGAGAGCAGAGGAGGGAAACACCTGAGCTGTCAGGCCACCAGAGGGGACTCCAGCACCCCCAGGAGCAATCCAGGTACCTGCAGACCTCTCCTGGCTCATCCCAGGGAGATGAGGACAGGGGAACTCTCCTGCCCACCCACACTGTGTAATATATCCAAGGGAACTGCTGGCAGGAGCTTGAAGAACATTCAGAGTATATTAAAAAAATGGAAAATCCCACTGTTCTTTAAATCCTCATATTCATCTTCAGAGCCCACACAGAAGTGACTAACCAAAGCTTAATAAGTAATCACTGCTGCTGTTAATTAGTGCCACTGAATGTGCTTTTCCTCCTGCAGGTGACTCCAGTTTGGGGCTGCCTGCTGTGGTTTGGAGGGATGGTGCTGCAGCACCTCACAGAGCCAGCAGGGCTGGGAAAGACCTCTAAGACCATCAAGTCCCACTGCCTGTGCCAGGCCATGTCCAAGCACTGCCCCAGGAGCTCCCACCAGCTGCAGTCACAGCTGCAGGGACATCCCTGGGGCCAGAATCCCCTGCAGTGCCTTGGGAAGGAGTCCTGGAGCTGCATCCCAAGCCCTGCACTGCCCCAAAGGCATTTCTGTCTGCTTGGTGCTGCCAGGGGTGATCTGGCAGGGTTTGAGACATTCAGCCTGGCCCAAACAACCACTGGGGCTCTTGCTTGTCAGGAGGCAGAGGCTGAAATCAGACACAAGGAGCCACTGATGGTCCCAGAGAAGATCACAGATCCTTCTGCAGCTCCAAGGCTGTGGGATCAGAGCATCCACCAGAGCAATGCTGACTTTTGCCAGCTGAGATTCTGACTTTGTCTGCTCCATCAAGACATGCACCTTAGCAAAACACGCTCCTGGCTGCCTCTGTCTACCAAAAGTTAAATTAACTCCCTGCCCCTCCTGCTCCAGACTGCAATGAAAGATTCACAGGATTGTTTAGGTTGGAAAAGTCCATCCAACTGTACTGGAGCAGGGTTGACTCACCATGGAGTCACTGCAAACTGTGACTGGAGAGGTGAAACAGCACACACAGGAACATGTTCTGGCTGTGGCAGAGCAGATATAACCACCAAGCACTGCTTCCCTCAGGATACTCACCAGGTCTAACATGATACTTGACCCTCTAGCCAACACTCCCTAAAACCAAAAAAAAATCAAAAGAGACTGTATTTAACCAGAAAATTAAATTGTATTTAACAGAAAATTACAAAACCCACAAGGAAGTTATTCTCCTGACAGGATATTTATACTAAAACCTATCTTATCATTTTCCTGAATTTTCTTATGGGTAGTTGTAAGGAAAGCCAGGATTGAGCAGGGCAAAGCAACTCCCTCACTCCCAGGAAGAAACAGCTTCTGGTGGAACTGGAAGGGCAGACACTGAGATCTCTCCTCACTCCTAAACCAGAGCACACACCAAAGAGGGGTCTAGGAGATCCTCTGCTGGTGTTAGACTTGTCCCAAAGTGTGCAGAAGGAAATGCTGCAATAACTGGCACACACACAAGGGCACAGGAGGGTCACCAAGATGCCACATGTGCCAGGGGTGGCTTCCTGGGCTGTGCTCCTGACAGGGACCTTGGAGCATCCTCTGGATCACCTTGGCATGGGCAGCCCTAAGCTGGTATGAGGGGTGCAGCAGCACATCCAGCCCAAGGGGACAGTGACAGTGGCACAGCATGTGACACTGCTGAACAAACAGGGACAAGAAACAGGAGGGTGAGCAGCCACTCCTGCAAAACCAGTCCATCCACACACCTGAGTGCTCAGAGGGGAAAGAAAGGGGGATTTGGGAAAAACAGCCTCAAAAGGGACTCAGACTGGAGAACCTCTTGGCCTCACTCACACTGATAAAGCCTCAAGCACAGATGGTGCTGCTGGTATATTAAAATAAATGACAGGCTATCAGTTTCAGCCTGGCTGAAACTCTTTATTACAGCCCAGGCTCGGGTGAGGCTGTGATTAGAATTACTCAAAAACAAGGGGAGGAAAAGAAAAAAGAAAAAAGAAAGCAAAAGCCTCCAGTAATTCTCACCATATCGACCCCTGTCTGTGATTCATGTTGACACTCAGCATCTTTGCAAGACAACAACTGCTGGAGGTTTGAGGTAATTATTTTATTGTCAGACAAAAATGTGAGCAATTTGCTTATTTCCAATATATGTTCCTAACTCACGCTTCAGGTAGAGCAGAACTTCTACACACACACATATATATATAAATTTTTTTAAATTTTTTTAAAAATATATATATGTATATGTGTGTGTGTGTGTGTATATATATTTTTTTTTTTAGAGAGAGAGAGGGCATCCTTCCAGGAAATAACTTGGATCTCCTTTGACTCTTAAGGGGTCTTAATCAGAGTGAACACCAGAGGGGAGACAGGTTTAGCATCACTCATTTGTGGTTTGCACTGTCCAAGCAGAAAGTACATCTACATTCTCAATAGGAAGGAACATTGTAAAATTATCCTCTCAATAAATTACTCTCTCTCTCCCTGCTACTTGTTGCAAAAAGCTCTTTTCCTCCATTTTTCTCTCACCAGCTGTGCCATGGGGCCAACATTTTAACCCCAAAGATCAGCCTCTGACGTAAATCCCCAGAAGGACAGAGGCAATTCAAGGCTGATGAACCTTCACATTCCCCTCTCTACATTTTCTGAATGCCATGAAAACAGACAGATTTTTGCACTGCAGTATAGATCACTATTAGAAAATAAATGTCATTTCTCCAATGTAAGGACAAGCCTCTTTTCACATGGCAAAAGCCACCCAGACAGGCACACAAAGGAAAAATGAGTAACTCTCACCCAGGCAAGGCACAGCCCTGCCTCTGTTCTTCAATCAAGCTAAGTGACTGCTGAAATCTAAAGGGAGAGAGGGGCTCAAAACCAGCTCCTCTGCCTAAATGGAGCCAAGTTTTGTGACATGTAGAGACTGAAGGGTGGCAGAAGAGCACTTAGGAGTAACACATGTGAGGATGGGAAAGGACAGGATTACTGCATCTTGTATTTGTGGGGTTCCCAGACAAAGCAAGGAATGATGAAT
>VYZP01003251.1:3321-14207 GCA_013400635.1 Hypocryptadius cinnamomeus
AGGTAATTTTTCTCTCTCCAGAAGTCTGTCTTGAGGACTTCAATAATGCTCTGCTTTCTCCTTCTCCTCTTTTAATCTGCCAAGAGAATTAATAGATGGAGCAAATACCTAGGTGTTAGATTACTTTCTTGGATTCTTAATGGAGGAGGAATCCCTTACCTAAAAAATTCACCCTACTAGCTGAATTTTGATAAATCTTTCCCTGCTCCCAAAAAAATAACAGCTTTTTCCATCTGAAAAGGTTTAAAAATTTTGACCTGCCCTAGCAGTGAAGGATCATGATTTCTAGCATAATTGATCTGGTATCCACCACCTTTTCCTATGAAATTACTGGCTTTGTATAATGTGGAATCCTTGGATAATGTGGGTGAAATGTCTGCTCCTGGAACTACAAATTAAATAAGTCCTGGTCCCAGTTGCTAGACAGGGTACAAATACACCTTTTTTTTTTTTTGAGGGCAGTGCCTGTAATTATTTTTCAATATCTGATCTAGAAGTGGTTCTTATTGTCTGCAGTATTTCATGGTAGTGAATTTGCACACTTTTTCTCTAGCCACTTAGGAAAATGCCAAAGCTAAGTTAGAAGCCTTACATTGCTACAAGGAGGAAAGTATGGTGAGATAAGAGTAGAAGTGCATCTGGATAAGTCTATCACAATTCAGTGACAAGGAGGGGCATGACTGGATATTAAACCCTGTAAAGCAAGGCTGCTGGGATGTTTGCTTTCCAGTTTAGGTGACCAGTCTTTAAAGTGGAAAAGCAAGTTTCAAGCATCCCAAAACCATGCTCAGACCAAAGTATTCAATGTATCTGAGCGAGCAGACAAACACCACTTGAGAAATGACAGCTTCCAAGAGTGCATTCTTCTCAGAGGACTTTGCTGATCAGCTCAAATGATGGACTGCCTAATATAGCAGCTTTACTACTGTCTCCAAAACCAACAAGTTCTACTTATTTATTTGCTCTGCACTTCCCTTACACTTAAGATTTCCAGGGCATGGATAAGCAATATGTGTATGTACAAAGCAAAGCAAATAGTACCATTATGCAAATGCTAGAGCAACTTCCTGGACCGCTATACCCTGTGGTTCTTGGCAACTAACTGCAGCATAAACAGCAAGAAAATTCCAAACATAAGGCTGAAATTCTTCAAGAACATAATACCTTTAAAAAATCTAGCCTCATAAATTTATTTTGCATGACATTCAGATGTGTAGGTTACAAGCGAATATTTGAAGCCTACATTGTGAGCTGTATGACTTCTAGTTATTATGAATCATCCCTGTGTGTCCTGGCATTTATAAACATACTGTTTCTGTCACTTTCAAACTAATACTAATATTTAATAATTGTTTCTGTGCTTGTAGCTCACAGCAAACATTAAGCAATTTGTTTAACCCTCTTTTGTTAGAGCTGTGTAAATCTCATTATCTTGTGTATGCCTTGAACAAAAATAAGTATAGACAGTTAATACAATGGCACAGTCAACATGCAATAGCCAGTTAGAACTGTGATAGCATGACACCGTGTTTCAGTTCTAAATTAATAGTTTGCAATATATTGTTGTAAAATCCACTGAAGATCTCTCCAATGAAATAAAATGAGAAAAAAAAAGTCAAAGTGACAATTTCTACTTAGAAAATCATAGAGAGAAGAAAAAAGGTAGCCTATTTTTGCCAAAAAAATACAATACATTGTAGATAATCACCACCAGGAACTGGCAACCCTTGGAACTTCTGACTTTAAGCCCCAGGCTGAATTGGAGACAAATGATTGTGTTCAGAAAACAGTCACTATACCTAGGTGAACATCTGCATCCAGTGTGTGCTTGTCCTACTTAAAACTGTCAGTTCTAAAGAAGATGGATGATTAGCCTACCCTGTTTATATTTCACCATTAAAGGCACAAAAGGAATACGCATTAATCACTGACCTGATACAAAGTCTGGCATTGCACCCTGAAAGAGAAAATCATTATTTTAATTGGAACTAATGGCTTGTGGCCATGATAACTCATGGCAAGGCACAATATTAATGTCACTTTGTCTGGTGGAAGAATATCTTATGCCCACTTACAATCTGCCACAGTGTCAACTCAAGTGTCTGTCTTCAGGCCAGATGCACAAAAAAGGCTTTGGTGCCTTCTATCCCTAAAAGAGCAATTTGAAGTTTTTTACCTAATGTCACCTGAAAGTGACAAACCCAAGTACATGCCAGGATTACTCTTGTCAGTGCTTAATCAGAAGCTGGTAATTACATCCATGCATTTATTCCTCTTTTGTATTTTCTTCCAAGTGTGTTAGTAGCAAGAATAAGTAGATGAATGTTTCACCCAAGAGAATGTGCCACAAAGAGCAAAAAGTGAGGAAATGAATTTTACTCCTGCCACTGAGTTAAGTGTAATGGGTGGTGTTGTCTAATAAATAACACTGGCATACCCAAAGAGACAAAATACTGATTATATTCAGAGAAAGGCAATCTTCTGAAAAATTTGGAAGTTGTTAGTGCTTATGGATTGGTTTTTTTAAGTTGTTTCCAGAACTTACAGAGCTCCAAAACAGAGATTTTTTTAACCCTCAATAGCTATAATTGTTTATTACACTAAGAACTAGAATCTGAACTGACATCTGATCGGGAATCTTTATTGTCATCTCTTTGAGATAAGAGAAGATGGTGAATGTGGTGTTTATTTTGTAGTCTTGAGGGAAGAACTGAGGATGTGAGGAATAATATCTTGATGTCATAGCAAAAAAAGACCATGAATAGTGATGTTGGGTTTGACCCAATGCCCTTCAAAGACATGACTTTAAATTCCTCCTACATCAGTTCAGGCTCCATGATGAGAGCACCCAAATCATAATAGTACACTGCACTTAGCAGTAGTGTATGAATGAGTCTTCTCCCTAGTGCTGCTTTAACTCCTTCAAGCTCCCCCCTTTTTTTTTAACAAATCTTAGAGCCATATCATAGGCCTAAGATTAAGCAATTAATTTAAAATCCACTGTTCTACAGGACTCTTTTGTAATTAGTTTCAATTCCCAGCACCTTAATTGCACAATTAGTGTGTTTATCATAAAACCTAAAATTTTTCTTCAGCTTCTTACCTAAACAATTTCTACATGTGGAGTTATACCTGCAAAGATACCAAAAAACCACAAGATTTCTGAACTGTATCACAATATAGATATTTTTCCACTAGTAAAACAAAAGTTTTGTGTCCAAGGTAGCACCTAATAAACTTTATCAACTTTTACTGATAACAGAATTTTAAAAGAATATTTCAGCTCACAACTTCAAAATCACTAGCTCCTTAATATCACACTGCAAACCAACGTTTCTATCTCATCATAAATCCCAGCAGTTTTTTCTTCAAACTTTTCTATTGACACTTTGAAGTCGATGATCTGTGTCTCATCATAATTTATCATATCATATACTCCTGCATTCACCCTGATCAATGTCAAATTAATCATTATGATTGGCTTTGATTCACATTTTTCTTTTTTATTTCAAAATACAATGGTAGTATTTCTCTTGTGCCTTGAAAACAAAATTTCCATATCCTCCATCTGGGATGACTTCCAAATTAAATCCATTTTTTCTCCTTCTTGTCTTGTGAAAACAAATCTGCATATGCATTGTTGTATTTGAAACACACACAACCAATTATTCTAATGGGAATTGAGAATTGTATTTAAGATAGTGCAATAATTTAAATTTTCTGTAATCCTATTCCCAAGTAGTGGTGGGCTTTTTTTTGTTTTGTTTTTTTGGGGATTTTTTTTTTATTTTATCTTAAAAATGAAAGGTCCATCCTAAATTTATTTTCTGGTAGTGAACCAGGACATGCAAAATGTGGTCTCTAACTCAAAAGACACACTGACTTCAATGAGGCATGGGTTCTTATTTAAAGATTATCCTCTCTGGAAACTCCTTAGGCTTTAAGCATTCCCAAGTAACACCTTTTCATAGTAGGTATCCAGCTTATTATTCTTAGCACTTCCTGTTCCCAAGTGTCCTACAAAGAATTTACTACTGAAACTAGGTCTCCTTGATCTTATACCATTAGTGACTTGAAGAGTCATATATGATCCAGGAATATGACCAGCAGGAGAAGAAATTCCGTATATCAAATTCACACAGTAGTTTGAAAAATGACTCTGTAGTCCGCTTACAGCAGAAATTACAATAGATCTTGTAAATATTTCTCTAGTGTATAATTCTCTGCTTAGGCAAGTTTTCACTGTGGATCAAATTGTGATCCATGAGAGGGCATTATTACTAAACAAAAAATAAACCTTAAGAAATTATGATGCTTTGTGAAATAGTAGAGACATGGGAGAAGTTATTGACTATTCTAAAATGAATGCAGGAACAGTCTGTGCTATATTTATTCACCTTCCCAGAGATCATTGTTGGATGACAGCTTTGCTAACAGGGCATTTCTAGGCAGAGACATGGTCTGCCCTAATAGAGCCATTATGAAAATAAATGGTTCTCTTTATCCCCTCTCAACTGAAATGAAGCTGTATTTTGAGATAGTCTGCAGTGGTACATATGGTCCTCTTCTTGATTTGTTTCAAAGACAAATAACTCTGAGAAGTTCCATTTAAAAAGTAATAAAGATCATACTAGCCTTAAATCTAGTGCATGCTAAGCTAGCTGTTCTAAAGAAAAATTATGAGGGAAGTTATTTTTTTCTGTCCTATTTTATAGTTGGATAAATTAGGGCGAAGTCTGATTTTTAAAAAAGCTTGAAAATATCATCATGTTCCTTAGAAGTCTTATTCATTTTTTTAGAATGTGAAAGACAAATAAAAGATTCAGAATCCTCTGATAGTCCAGTAATGTTTAATTTTGACAACTGTTTAAAAGTAGTAAAATTGGAGAGATTATTCCTATGGAAAAGTTAAATTCAAGAGCACATGCCCTTTTTCTCTACTTTATACACTAAAATTCACGTGTGTGCACATTTTCGTCTGTGCTGTCTGGCAAAACCAGCTGTATCTTTGGAGCTCCAAAAGACACCCTTTAAAATTATGGAAATGTTTACGAAAAGCCTTTAATAAATATTTAAATCACATAGCCCTAAACCAATCAATTGTTTCCTAGTTGCCTGTCATCCAACCATGGCCTTTGTCCTGTAGGTGCATGGTCTGTTCATCCTGCAGCTGCTTTTCAGCCTCAGACCAAGAGAGTTGGACAACATTATTTATTAGCATGGCAAAAATCTATATTTCCTGTTTTGGAGAAAGAGCAGCTGCAGTGGGACCAGTCTAAGAATGCATGCATGTTTTAAGATGTGTATTACCACTCTGCCTTCTAAAGGTATTGTGCTGAATGCTGGAGAAATAACAAGACATAAGAACAGGGGGTTAGTCCTAATGGAAGAGATTATTTAAATAGCCAAAAGCTGTGAAGGATTATCAAGCAGGAATCCTCAAACCCATCACTACGTGTAATGGCTTGACACTGGCCCAATGCCAGGCACCCATGAGAGCTGCTCGCTCACCCTCCCCTGCAACAGCTGGGCAGAGGGAAAAGGGAAAAAGTTAACAAAGGGTTCCTGAGTTGAGATAAGGACCAGGAAAAAACATTTCAAGGGCAAAACGGGCTCAACTTAAGGTTGCAAAGTGAAATTTTTTATTACCAGAATCAGACAAGGATAATGAGAAGTAAAATAAGCCCTTAAAACACCTTTTCCCCCCCAGCCCCTCTCTCCTTCCCACCGACAGCACAGGGAGACAGGTCATGGAGGTTTAGTCAGTTCACCACCGAGATTTTCTTCCCCTGCTCTGGTAGAGGAGTACTTCCTCTGCTGCACCGTGGGGTCCCTCCCACGGCAGACAGTGCTCCATGAACTTCCCAGGTGTGGGTCCACTCTCACGAGCAGCAGCATTACCGCAACTGATGCGAGTCCCTCCCACAGGCACATAGTCCTCCCAAAACTGCCATGATGTGGGTCTACCTTTCCATGGGATGCAGTCCTCCAAGGACAAGCTGCTCCAGCCTGGAAGCAGGAGCCCCCTCTCTCTACTGGGTCCCCCACTGGATCACAGCCTGTTCCAGGCCTCCACCTCCTTTGGCATGGGCACCTCCCCCAAGGGCTGCAGGTGGATCTCTGCATCCCCTGTGGATCCCCACAGGCTGTGAGGGGATCTCTGCATCCCTTGTGGATCCCCATGGGCTGCGGGTGGATCTCTGCATCCCTTGTGGATCCCCATGGGCTGTGGGTGGATCTCTGCACCGCACACGGACCCCTATGGGCTGTAGGTGGATCTCTGCATTGCCCATAGATCCCATGGGCTACAGATGGATCTCTGCATCTCCTGTGGATCCCCACAGGCTGTGGGTGGATCTCTGCATCCCCCATGGATCCCCATAGGCTGCAGCGGCACAGCTGCTTCACCTTGGTCTCACCCCAACCTGCAAAGGAATCTCGGCTCCAGTGCCTGGAGCACCTCCTTACCCCTCCTTCTCCACTGACCTTGGTGTCACCATGTTGTGTTCCCTCACATGTTCTCACCTCCTGCTCTTCTCTGGGTAAAGCAAAAACCTGTGTCTTTGTTTTGATTTTCTTCTTAAATAAGCCACCACAGAGGTGCGACCAGCCTCTCTCATTGGCCCAGTTTTGGCCAGCATCATATTCATCTTCAGAGCCATCAGCATTGGCTGAACTGCACTCAGTGGGAAGCTTCCAGCAGCTTCTCACAGGAGCCATCTTTGTGGCCCCCCTGCTACCAAAAACCAGGCTGTGCAAAACCAATACACTATTAAACTTTATTTATTTCATTATTAAACATGGCTTAGATTACTATTTAATTTACTAGTGAATGGAGGGGGGACCTAACTGTCAGGAGCAGAGATGAGGTGTTGACATCAGGATGACAAGGATGACAGTGAATTTTGGGGCAAAAATGTACTGTCTCAGATTTGACCAGTACAGTTATGTCAACTTTGAGATGACTTTACAAGTGACAATTTCACATTTGGTTCAGTTCAGTCACTGGCTAAGCATCTTGACAGGATATGAAACAAAAGACATTGATATGCTATTTTGAGAGTACTGCATGATAAAATGGTCATACCAGCTAGACTGTCATTTGAAAAGCTTGTAAAGAAAAGATCTGGGTGGGTCAGCAACAAAACTGATGGTGCCCTAATCTGCTGATTCCTAAATTAAAAATATCCTAGATGCAAAAAGGCAGCTTTAGGACACTGAATAAGGAACTGCTCCCTCCAATATGATGTTCTCATAAAATAAAGTAATCTTTATGATCTTAAACTTCTAATTTCATCCATGTTCTGCTAATCTCTAGGGTAGAAATTAACGGATTTTACCATCATTATCCCAAATCTCTAAACTGTCTTAATGATTTGGCATCCTAATCAAGACACCGATCCATATGTTTAGTAGTTCCTGCTCTTCCAATTCACTAAGTTATATACAAAGAAAGGGTACCACATAAATAGAGAAGACAAGTAACTAATTCCCATATAACAGTGTAACATTTTTAAAACCAATGAGGTTGCAATGAGGACAATAAAAACCTAATTGGTCATACATATGGAAGGTAATTCAAAACTTGGATAATTCCTATTTTGTTTATGTGTTTTCCTCTTTCTTTTGCCAATACCTTTTTTTCTTTTTCTTAAATGTGAGGGAGAGCAAAGAGGATAAAGACCAGAAATACACGTACCAGGATATCTTAGACAGTTGTTTATAGCAGTTCTGCTATTCCTGGTAACAGAAAAATGTTTTCATTTTGGTTCTTCATTTCCTCATTCTGAACAGTTTTGTTTGTTGGGATTTAATGCTACTGATCATTAAACCACCTCTTTATTTTTATAACTGGAATGATTATAGTTAGCTCAGAGTCTGCCCCCTTCTTTGCTGGAATTAAATTCTTTCAATCAATCAATTGAACCATATGGTACCAACTGCAAGATACTGTGACTCTTCTTGGAAAGAGGTTTAGTATCTCTGTCTTTGGGCCTGGAGCATATAGCAATATTCCAATAAGCTTCCTGGGTTACAAATGTTCTCAGCAGTAGTGGAAGGAAATATGTAGCTTGCAAGAGGACTCTCTTCCCTGTTGTATAACAGTACACTGCAACATCACTTGCAACATCTTGATTTTTCAACAGAATAATTCATTAGAACATGTGGAGTGGAAATCACAAATGCCCCAAAATAAGAATATGAATTAGAAGAAAAATTAGCTGAAAGCATTTTGGAGGTGTGCATGAGGAGCCAGAGCAAAGTGTCCAAAATTTTAAAAAATGCAAACCAAAATTACAGAATTGTCATATTAATGTAACATTTTGAACTGCACCAAAGTGTGCAGCTTGGGGAAATGCAACTGAATTTTTTTGGGGCTATTTAGACATAGTATAGCTGCTTACTGTGTTTTCTGACTATGAGGAGGAAAAGGGAGGGAGAATGCCCAATATTGATGTCCATTTAAAAGTTCCTCAGTAGATAAAAATTAATGCTCTGGGCTGTAAAAACTGTCTAGAGGATAATGAAAGATTAGCTATAGAAATGCAGGAAAACATAGAATTTTCTCTGCATGGTAAACTACATTGTACTGAATCAAGGGGTTTGATACAAGATTTCTGATATTGAGGGGAAAATAGAACAAATTATTAATCTGACTGTTCACAGCTAATCTTAATTAAAACTTGAACATTTCTTATATCCATTTCTTATTTCTTTCACCCACCTCTTCAAGAAATGCCATTCTTGGGCTTAGAGTAAAATAAGAAAGTTTCATATAATGTCAAAGACTTTGCCATCACCAAAGATAATGATTTGTTTGCCTAAGGGAAGAAATTGAATGAATTGCAAGTAATACAAAACATTATTTCTAATTTCTTTTTTCCCTGCTCTGTGGCATTCATTTAACTGTAATCAGATGTAGTTTTAGCCCTATGGGGCTGAAGTTCAGAACAGGAACTCTTTTAACCCCAGTTGTCCCTGGAAAGGTCCTCTTTTACAGAAACCTGCTATATATTTGATGTGTTCCTCAAGGCTTGCAGCTTCATTTACACCCTCTGGAAAGAAAAAAATAATAAAAAATAGCCAAGCTTATGGCTGTTGCTTCCAAAATTTCTGTTCGAACATGCCAGGGTTATCAATATCCATCAGTCAGAGTAGAGATTTTTTAAAAATAGCTTTTAAAAGTACTCTCATTTGCTCAAAATAAAATATACATTTCACATAAAATTTAAAAGTCAGGTTGCTGGAAAAATATAATTAATAAAATAACATAGGAAATCAAAAAAGTGTGTTATGACGTGCAAACATGTCTCCAGTTCAAATACTGCTGTTCAAATACTTCATGACAATGTAATCGTTTTCTAATACAATAAAATTAAACTACTGGCCATAAGACATCTTCTATTTTAAAAAGAATTCTTATTCTTTGCCAAATTTTTAAAGAAAGAGAACGAAGAATTGCCATGTCACTGAGCATATACAAGACTTCTTGCCAGAAACAGAGAGGATTGCTAAAGTTTTCAATAGCAGCACATGACATACCTTTGAAAATAGTAGGCTGCTTTTCCAACTCTTATGCTTTCTAAATCTTGCCCCTTTATTTTGCCTCACTACAAAATAAAATGCTGTAAATCCACTGGCCTGTTTCAGCATTTCAGACTCTGTGGATGTTTCTCTAGGAGGTTCTAAAGAATAGTGACTGGAGAGAAACCTGTGCAAAAAGAAAATAAATCTCAGATATCATGAGCTGCAACCACCAAAACATGTTCAGGTAACAGCTGGCATCTACAAAATCACTTTTTTTGTGGTAGTGTAAGACCAAGACCTTCCAGGAGTGTCTATATAGAAAGGCCTGTCTATTTATTAGGGCCCATAGCAACAGGACAAAGGATAATGGTTTTAAACTAAGAGAGGGTTGATTCAGACTAGATATAAGGAAGAAATATTTTTGCAATGGGGGTGATGAAACACTGGAATAGGTTGCCCAAATGAATGAGAAATGCCCAGTCCCTGGAAGCATTCAAGGTCAGAGTGCATGTGGCTCTGAGCAACCTGATGTAGTTGAAGATGGCAGAGGAATTGAGCCAGATGAACCTTTAAGATCCCCTCCAACACAAACTATTCTGTGAATCTGTGATATTAGCCAGAAAAAGAATCAGTGGCACAGTTCTGTAGTCCCAGATCTGTGAGACCAGAATAAGCCCACAGAAAAGGTTAGTTCCTTTTGGCGGCCAGTGAATACACTGGGGTTTTGCCTTTGGAAAAGTGTAAGCAAGGCAGAAGAGGAACAAGGAGTGGAGGGCTAGAGAGGTGGGTTTCAAGTGTATAAAAACATAGCTCAATTACTGCTTCTCTATCTTTCTCAAACCACAGAGCACAAGTTCCTCTTTAGCTTTGAAGATCAACAGA
This sequence comes from Hypocryptadius cinnamomeus, assembly GCA_013400635.1. NCBI lineage: Eukaryota > Metazoa > Chordata > Aves > Passeriformes > Zosteropidae > Hypocryptadius > Hypocryptadius cinnamomeus. The sequence goes on from VYZP01003251.1 coordinate 13,732, forward strand.
GGCTTTGGGTATTTGACTTGTTCTCGTGAAAAAAAGGGGTGATTTAACAAGGGTGAGAGATTTGGGAAGCCAGGGATTGAACTCTTGTACTCTTAAGCTGTCAGTTTCACTGAAGAAAACTGAGGAAATATCAGTACTGCCTCAGCAAACCAATTAAGACCCTGAAGTGGGTTGACAAAAGTCCTTAGCATATGCAGCCCTTTTAATACACTGTGCATTCATCAGTATATGGGGAGGGATGGAGGAAATGGCAGCAAAATGTCAGCCATAGTAACACCTTCTAGAGATCTCACTTCTAGGAACAGCTAAAAATGGAGGAGTCTGGGAAACAGCAATAGTGATGAAAAGGCTTTGAGTGAAAACTTCTAACATACTGTAACATTTTAATGCAACTATAAGCAGAAAATAACATTTTTCTCACTCACCAAAGTAACACCTCTCTTTGTCAATGGAATAGTTGATACATCAGTTAAAAT
>VYZP01003252.1:0-36033 GCA_013400635.1 Hypocryptadius cinnamomeus
AAGCCTAAACTGATCATCATGCAGATTATTTCAGACTAAATAGTATTGTGTGGTTCTGGATGTGTCCATCCATGAAATAACCTCATGCCTGACCTAGAAGCAAAAATTACTTCCATATTCTATTTTTCTAAAGGCCTTCCTGCTTTGGCATCTGTGCTGACTTGCATTGGTAATTTGGGGAAGAGCCAAGAGGGAGATCGGTTTGGTTTTTTCTTTTTAAATCGTCTTCCCAGAAGCATCTGTTTCAGACATTCCTGGAAAGAGGCTGTTGGACAAGATGAACCTCTGGTCTGACCCAGTATGGGTGTTCTACATCCTCCAAGGGCAGTTGTTCATGTCACATTTAAAGGGCTTGCAGCCAAACAGTTCATTCCAAAGAGTGTTGAGATACACATTTGAATCAAAATATGACACAGGATATGAAAGTCAAGGAGTTGGAAGACCTGGTCAGGAACTGATAAAGACACTGTAGATAGACACGTGCCAGGAGCAATTAAAGCAAGAGAAAGTGGTGAAAATTTGTTAATCCAAAAGTTCTGGGTTTAATCAGTGAGAGCAGGCTTACTAATTAGACTTTAGTAATCCCTCCCTCCCAGTTGTGCTGTTCTTTTAATAAAACCTGCTCTACTAAGCAACACAATTTTGAAAATTAAATACAAAGGTTATAAGTACATCTATATATTTCAGATTTGTTCATGTTATTTTTAATCTAGCAGCAAGGATTTACAGAAAAAAATATAATCTGAAAGAAGAGCTAAATCATTAAAAAAACAAAACAAAAGAAAAACAACTCTACAAATTCAACCTTGAAATAAGATGCCTTTTCTTAGCTGTGAGGATAATTAGATATTGAAAGAGCTTATCTGGTAGGTGGTAGACTCAGCAGAGACTGGAGTCTTTAAAGATTAAATATTTAAAGAGATAACTCAATCCAAGGTAGGAAATAACCTCTTGAAATCCATCATGTAAAGAAAACCCCAAACAGTAAATGACCAGAAGTGAGTCAACTGAGTAGTCTCTTGTGACCATAACATCTGAACATATAGATAATACTATATATTTCCTCCTCCAGAAACCATGCAGTGGACAGTTTCAGACACACTGGAAGCAGCAGACAATAGAACCCTTCCTTTCTCCTGAGCTCTGGATTGTGCTGTCAGACAGGGTCTTGCAGTCTCCATAACCCTGCAGAGAGACGTACACTTGCTTCAGGCATGCATGTTCAAGGAGCAGAAAAGGCTCACCCAATCTGTTTCACTGTGTGGACACACACAAGAACTTCCACGTGGCACCTTCCCTTGCCAAGCAAACCAGTTGGCTGAAGGCTGGATTGGGCACTGTAATCTCTAACTGAAGGGTATGTTGGTTTGGTTTTTTTTTTTAGCAGACAGACTCCAGCACAATTCTACTTCTCACACAAGCTGCATATGTCATTTCACCAACTTTCCTGCAATTTTGGGAGTCCTGAGCATTGTGAACAGTCACACTTGCTCTCTGCCTGCAAGTTTCTTTTCCAGGGACCAAACTGTACTGTGCTAATGAAAGTACCACAAGTTAGGTCATCTGAGGAAAACTGGACAGCTTAAAGCTCAGAAGCACTCAGCCAAGCCAACAGAGAGGTTTTTGTAATTTAAGACCTGAAAAGCCTTTTTAAGCTGCAGGTTTGCTTTTCACTATAGCTTTCCTACAAATCATGAACAGAACAGGAGCAGCAGGAAAGCACAATGCTATTCTTATGAATCACTCCCCTGTTCTGCTGCATCTCTATTTGTGCTTAACGTGTGACATTAAGGCCTTTTCAGAGTGTCTAGAATCACAGAGCAAATGACAATAATACCTCATCAAACAGTCTCCCAAGTATATAAATAACATTTCATACAAGTCTTCCCAAAGCATACATTTACATAACTTTAAAATAAAAAAGCCCACAAAAATTTACCTGCCTCACACTGTTCTTCAAAACAGTAAAAAAAAAAAAAATCTATTTAAGACTCTTGGGAAAATGAGTGAGTATGTAACAGATTAACATGCTGAGAAGCAACTGTTCTTCTGGAGCTACTGGGGACCTAAAGATATTTTTATCCTTTAGAGCTGTGGATTTTTTCTTGCTGCTTTGGAGAAGGGCCACTGTCAAGCCCAGGTTTTGCTTTCACAAGACATAGACAGCAGACAGCCCAAGAGTCCACTTTCTTTTCCAGCTGTATCCCTCAGCACATCCCCAAGCAACAGCAGAGTTTGGGAAAGCTCATGGAGCTATCAAGGGGCACAACTGACATGCATTTCATTTCATCAAGGGCTGACTAAGCCCAGGGAAACACTTGAGTCAATGGTAACAGAAATCTGGTTATAAAACAGCTATAAAAGAGAAGCTGACTTATTTGGACCAAAAAATGTTAGATGATACTTCTAATTTAAGCATCTTTGACACTGGAACATTTTATTGCCTCAATGTCCAGGTTTACATCTGCCTCAATTTCTGTAACTCTAGGCCATACTGCTGCTGCAGCACTGGCCTTTCCATAGCAAGATGAAGTCCAGTGCAAGCCAGCTTATGGCACTATTCCAGCCTCAGCAGCCTCATGCCAAAGCTCTTGGGACATTGTCCTTGCCAAGAACCCTGCAAAAGAGCCCCCTGACAAGAGCAACTACATACGTGGGGTGGGGAAGAAGTTTGCCATGCTAGGTAGACTCCCTCTTTGGGAAGCTGCTGCCCTCTCATTCTTAGCTTAAGACCAGGTGTTGGTAAATCTGATCTCCTACCCTTCAAGGATTGACAGCTCTTCACAGTTTGTCTATAACATACTTTTGCCCAACATTTTTTAAAACATCCAATTATTTATCTCAGTGCATACCACAACCTTAAAAAAAAAAAGTCACAGGACTGTCAGTACTGTTGCCAACTTGACCTCAGGTCCACATACTTACACCCCAGCCCCACCAAAGCAAAACCCTATTTGTCTTCCCTTCAATAGCAACAAGCATCATGGTTGTGCACAGAATAAAAATTTTCTCTAAGTTCTTAAGGGAAAAGACAGGAAAAAAAAAAAATCTAGTCACCTGGCAGATATTAGCAACATGCTCTGTGTATTTTGTTGTCACACACAGCAAGAGTGGGGCAGCTCCAGCAGATTAGGGCCCACCAGTACATATGGTGCCTACTTCCATCCCTTCATATCCCTTGGAAAGGAGAACATGGGAAAGTTTTAGTCATTTCTATCCTCCTGCAGCTTAAATTTCAGTTTTTGGGTAAGTGATACTCAGGAGACAGTTGCAAATCAGTTTTTACCAAGAATACATGGACTAAGAATAGTCACCAGCAATTTGGATACATCTTCCTTCTAACATCCCACAGCAGCTAGAAGTTGCATGCTTCTGTAGTTTCCCCAAGAAATATATTCAGACATTTTGCAACTCTCAGCATTGATTTATCACTGAAAAACATGGAATATCAAACAATTCTTGCCTGACTTTCTTCTTTATGAAATGCAAAGTTTCCTACCTTCCTAAACCAGGAGGGATTTCTGTTTAATGATTATGGTTATTGAAAACTTGGTGCAAGTCAAGCTAAAAAGTTCTCTTTGGCTTCCAATTTAACTATTTGCTCAGTTGCTTTTTATGACCTCTGAAACTGGCCCAGAATCTAGACAAAGTTTCAGTTTAATCTTTTTTACTGCTGTAACCAGTATTATGCTGTTAGTGTCTCATCAGAGGATGGTTTCATTTGGTGCATCTTTCTTCCATCCTCAAAGGGCTCCTACTGAGAATTGTCCCACTTGCTGTCTTTGGAAAGGGTCCTTTCATTATTCCTTTAGTGATTTTTGAATGGCCACAGCCTGAATCCCTGAATGGTCTTGACCTGGTCAGGAGTTTTGATTCTTCTTTTTGTCCCCTCCCTGCAACCACTGGGGCTTTGGCACCCCTGTGCAGTTTCCTCAGAGTAACCCCCAGTAAAACTCTGCAGCTTATTGCAAACTTGGTAAATGGAAAGCATTAGGACAAAGATTAGAACAGATAGAGAATTTCAGATGCTGATGTTGACCTCAAAAGTTAGAAACTGCCCTTTTCAAGCCATCAGTGTCACTGTCAATAGCTGTGACAGTCATATGTCCCTGACACTTTGGAGGGAAAAGCAGAGGGAGGAAACAGTTTTATCATGAAGGTGCTTATTTGTTGCACACTCTTCTGTGGCTGACCATCCATACCCCAGTGAGATGTGGCTGCTAACATTTGCAGTTTACTGAATATTTATTTATCTGTTAAAAGAAGATGCTGAACATCCTGAAAATAACACATCCACCATAATTTTCATCCCTAACTATGCCACCTCTTCCAGATACTAATCTTTTGGATGAAGAGTTCTGCTTTGCAAGTTTGTGAGAATTTCTGACAGCCTTTTCTGAGCAAGGTTTAAAGCAAGTGAACTGGAGACCTCTTGTACAAGTAATTTAAGCCAGAACATAGGAAAGAATAATTAAGAGCTGCAATACAAGTTTTTCCATAGTGATTTGTATTAGCAAGGTTAAGAAGAGAAACAAGACTCGCAGTCAGCTATTTCCCACGAGACTATATCACAATAACTCACTCCTAGTAGTTGTTTAACTCACCCGTGTAAGTTGTGTCCAGAAAAATATGCTTTCTGTAATACAACTCTGGATTCAAGTGCTTGAGCCAGCAGAGGGTGAGGATGTGGCCAAGATATTTTCCAATCACAAATCCAAGGTGTCTGGTGAAACATATTTTCATTTAGCACATGAAGCCAGTTGACACCACTTGCAAACACATTTAAGTTTCCTACACCTTATAATTAGCACTAGATGATGAAGGATCTGCAAAAACCCTTTTTCTATAAATGTTATATCTTACTTCAAATTCAGATCCCACAATCCATGGTCTACTTATGGGCTTCTACAAACAGAGTAATGAAAGCCTAGGCTAATAGCATTTAATATTTACTCAAATACCAAATTCTTACACTGCTTTCTAAAACACATCTACTGAACAGCCCAGGCCATTGCATATCTAGGTAGTGGGCAGTCTTGATTTATCAGACAGATAGCCAATAGTTTCAGACATTCAGCAAGTCTGGGCCAACAGCCTAATACTATTATTCTTTAAGCTTATACCAAAGGAGCCATATCTTATCTACAAAAGTATTTTTCCTGTAAACCACTAACAAGACATAGCCAACACAGCCAGCTAGGGACCCAACACGGCCAGCTGGGGTTGATAATAGTATATTATTTGCTTGAAAATGTAACAATGTCTCCAGGTCCAATGTGAAGATGTCTAACTGCATTTGCAGTCATGGTAACTGGTTGATCCTCAGTAAAAGTCCAACTGGAAAAACTTGTAAGGCCTGTGCAGTTATGATCCAAAGTCCGTTTCTGACTGGATCTTCATACGTATTGTTTCCATTGACAAGCTCTTCTAAATATCTTCCTGCTGTTGGATTTACAACACCATCTTTAGTGCCTTTGCCCTGCTCTGGGTTTTCAGCCATGAATCCCTGTGCAGCTCCCTCCACTCCTCTGCACTCCCTGCTCCTTGCCTCATCTACTTAATGCTAAGATGGGAAAGGTCCAGCACTGAAGTTCCTTAACCATTGTTCTGGGAAAAAACTCAAGCCTCAGTTTTCTCCCTTTCCTGTTTTCTGGCCCTCTACCAAGCTCTGATCCTTTCTTTCTGCTCTCTGCTATTTTCTACTCCTTACTGCACTTCAGCTCTGTTCACACCCCCTCTCAACCTGCTGGATTTGAGCAGCTTCTTCCCAGCTGAGAATTACCTAAATACAGTGGGGTTGGGGGGATATCCTAAATAACAAGCCACAAACCAATCTCTGCTCTGTAGGCGCTGTTAGTCTCAGGTGCATTAGCAGGGAAAACAAATGCTTCCAAATAAGGAAAAAAAATCCCAATGGCATATCTATAAACAAATCAGTAAAACTGATACATCAAATGCATCAATGGACTTTTTATAATTGTAGACAGTTCCCTGGAGGGCAGTCACATAAAAATAAATACAAAATTAAAAATCATATGGGTTATATATGGCTAGTTGGAATGAGAGCAGCGATCAAAGATGAAAGTCACTACAGAACAACTTAAGCATTTTAAGCTCCTCTTTCATGTATATTTGAGCTGTATATAGCCAGGGACACGCATCTTAAAAAAATATTCTTCCAACACAGTGAGATTACTGCTGCCTGGAAATTTTTTGAATCCCATTTCACTTATAGTTTCTGACAATGTTAGTGACAGCCATGTCACAAAGCATTAGGTAAAATCGTGAGAATTAATTATGTGCTATTTGTTTAACTTCTCTTGTCATCCATCTCCTCTCCTTCTGTTTGAAAATTCATTCGCTCATCTAAACCATCTTCCCTTCACTCTCAGTGTGTGCTACCCAGTCCCACATTTGCATTAAGCACTTATCTCCTTTTTTTCAGGAAAGGAACAAATTTGAAAAAATTGAAAACCTTTAAAGTGTTTATGCTCCATTAAAACTTAATTCCACTTTTAATCCCAGACCAGACTGCTGATAGATTAATTCATATTAAATGGAACTTGGGTCTCTGTAGTCCCTTTTTCTCTAATGAGGCTAGCACAGAAAGAGGATGCTACTCATTGTGAGCAGGGATATGGCTTTTTGGTCTCACTATTTAATTCTACCTTATTATGGGTGTTCAAAACTGTACTTCATTCTCTAGCTCCCGTTTCAGCTTTCATTAACTACATAGTCACAGTTCACAGAACAGAATTGGAGCAATTGCTATGAGGGACACAGTAATTTAGGAGGGGAGAAGCAGTTGAGAAATGCTATCTTCCCTGACTGCTAGAACATAAGCTCTTTGACTCAAACATTCATTTTACCATGCCAGGCTATTTCTAAACCTCACATACAGATCCAACATTTACCTTAAGACAAGCTGTAATACTGCTATGCTTGGCAATATCTGTTCATGTGATTTGCTATTGATAAGATTCCTCAAAATAAGCCCCAAGCAGAACATCATTGAAATGTTGTCAAGACACCAGGTGATTCTAATTAAAAAAAAACTGAAACAATAAAACATGCAGGCTTGTACAAGCACACCTCAGCTTGTCAGTTCTGTTTCTATTTCTTAGTAGCATTTAATAACTTTATGCACCAGGTTATCTTTTTAAACATTTCCACTCTGTCTTTGAAGACATCATGTAACTGTGCATAAAGTCTCATTCTCTAAATCTCTGAAATGCCAAATCCTTCCCTTTGCTCTTAGAAGGGATCATGGAGAGGAGTCACCAAGGAATGAATCTTTGCCCTGCTATATCACAGCTGTGCTCAAAGAAAACCCACACCAGACAACACGCACTTTCTGGGCTCAGCTCCTGAGGTGTTTGCTCTGGGGTCACTGCAGTCTCTGGAGCAGGCAGTGACACCACCAGCTGCCAGGGGCACTGCCATGCAAGCGCTTTCCTGGGCCACAGTTTGCTCCCATCCACATATAAAAGAAATCATTTCCCTTGTTAACAGCATCACGCTGACAATGCAGACAGCAGCTTGCCCGCCAGCCCAGCAGCTGCTGCTGCTTCTGTGGAGCTGTGCATCAGCAGAGCCCGCCTGTCCCCACTGCCCACCGCAGCTCACTGCACAGTGCTGCCCATCTCCTGCAAAGATCCCTTGGCTTTCTGCACCCCTCAGGGCAGGGTGGAGGATTGTGTGTTTATTGTGGTATCTTTGTCACCTCTACATTTTCACCAGCCCTCTGGTACATGCCACACCGTATTTTCTTCTGCAGCAGGATTACCAAGAGGCGAATGCGACAGGGCAGACCAGGCTGTGTATTCTGCTGAGAACAAAAGGGGCGTGGGATGACCAGACCTTGATTGCCACACAGCTTCTCTTAGGCTTTTCCAGGAAAAGTATGAAGTGTTTCCAGCAGAACAGCTCAGTCTAGCAGTGGCCTGATTAAGCCAGCAACCCTTGTTATTATGTGAGCTTCTGCTAAGCCACCCCATAGCACCAAATTTGCTGGGCAGGATTTGGCTGTGCTATGCTGCCCACCAGATGTGTGTAGAAAAAGGCACTCCAGCTGCCCCAAGAGAGTAAACTCTGCTGACAGTCTGAAGGTTTTAAGGCTTCTCTGAAATATTTAGTGAAGAAAGTGTTCACCTGAACGCAGAAACACAAAGTGCTGCTTTCCCTCTGGAGAGGAGGTCACAAAAGCAAGGGGAAAGGTAAGTGGAAACAAAAAGAAAACCAAAGATTAACTGTGATTTTGTCAGTGGAAAGGTACCTGTGCTTCAGCCCCATCACTCCTGTACTTTGCAAGTTTGCAACTGTCCTGGTCAGTCGCAAGTAGAAGCAGCAGGGTACCTGGATGCAGGAAAGAGCCTACGGGTCCAGGCAGTGATCCCTCAGAAGCAAACAGCAGGAAATAATAGTATAACACATGAACAAGGCTAAGTGAGTCCATAAACAGACACCTTAGGTGTGCCTAGGAAGGCATTAAGATTCAGACCCACAATCCTCGCCTCTGCAGCACTTAGATCACATAGGCTCACTGACTACTGCAGCAACATCCTCAAAATACTTTGCTTTTCTAAGTAAAGAATGGTGGTTGAGCCAATAATTATTTACTGCCTTATGCCAACCTTCAAGAGAAATGAAAAGGTAAGGCATGTTCAGCAGCATGGTGATGTGCAGAAGGAAAACTATCTACACTGCCAAAGGCCCACGGAGCAATCTCCAAATCCTGAGTTACAAGTAACAACTAAAAAAGAATAGGAACATCTGAAGTGACTCAGAAACCCATTAAGAATAAAAGAGTCCCACAATACTAGCCAATAGAATAAATGAATTGTCTTGTTTGGGTAATTTAAGTAATAATTATGGCTTTGAACAAAGTCTACAGAGTGATAAATGCAAAACATAAATCACAACTGACCGATCTTGTTTGGAAACTTCTCTCTTGGAGATGGAAGAGGGGAGAAGCCCCTCTCTAACAAAGATAAGCTGCAAATCTTTAGCATAGGTCAAAATGCTATCTATCTGTTTTGAAAATGACATTTTACAAGGTTTCTGTAAACACATTTGCTTTTGAATTCATCTGTCTTCATAAAAGATCTCCTCCCCTGTAATCGCCCTGGGTGAAACTCCCACTTTCTTCCACTCCACTTCTGCAAACACTTGCAGACAGTGTTACGCCAAGCAGCTTTAATTATCTGTCAGCAGCTATCAGCAGCAACCATCAGGACAAGGAAGATGGGGAATGGGAATATTTACCAAGCTGAAGCCAGCAGTGGAGGGCAGGCAGCTGCTGGCCAGTTTGCAGCCAAAGCCCTACAACTGTTCATCTCTCACCTTGCTACACTGTTGGAAAAACACTTGGAGAAGCACCTTGGTGCTTCCTGTGTTTGCTGACAGCACATCTGTACTCTGACTTATATGGCATTAACTTTTCCTTAGCAAAACAGAGTTACTCAGTCATTTGCATCCCTGGTAAAAGAGAGAAAGGGGTGGGGGGAAAGGTAGTGTTCCTGCTCTCAAAGGATCATGCTGTGAATTATATCAGGTACATTTCAACAGCTTGAACACAAATCCAAAAAGATGTACAGAGAGGTGAGGGCTGCAACTGCATACAGCAAAGCTGAGGGGATTTCAGTGTAACATATAATTTGCTTTTGGTTACCTTCGTTATTGAACCATCTATCTAAACACAAACTGAACAGACAATCCACAGACAAATCCCCAGTGTGATATTTAAAGGCAAGTGGTGTAAATAATGCAGAAGAATAACCGTGGAGCCTCTGGCCAGCACAGGAAAATTCAGGTTACACGTCCTCAGACTCCACTCTCAACCTGATGTTCAGAATCCCATCGCAGTTTCTGCACTGAAATATTTGTGACACTTCACTGCCACCAAGAGCTTCAAAGGACATACTGTGCCATTTCCTTTCTGAGATAAGCCTTTTTCCCAACTTCAGGGGAGAAGCCACTGACAGACAATGAAGAGATAATGCTATTTTGGTTGGAGTCGTTCTTTTTCTTTGCCACTTCAAATGTTCCCTCTCCCAGCCTGTTATAATATTGTATTACACAGGGAAAGAAGTGTTCCACTTCTGGAGTTTCCTCTGCTTCTGTTTAATGTCAGTGACTCTTATTTCCAGTGCAGAGATCGTTATTATTAAAGCAGATTAGCACTTCCAGAAAGAGGCATCAAGAACACATTACTTGTACAGGAACAGAAATACCACTAGGAGGAATCAATTGCAGCAACAAGTCAGAAGACAGAAAGGTTTGTACAGAAGTATACCAAGATGTTTGGCAGCAAATCCTACCCAAAATCAATAGGCACTCTATGAAAAGGATGCATACACCTTCACAACTTGCAGTATAAAGAACTCTTATCCTAATTACACATCCAACACCTCATTCAAGACACCTGCCACCACAGTAGACTGCAGCAGCAAAAGGGTGCACTCTTACTTTCCTACCCATTACTCAGGTATGTCTTTTCTCCTCACTCACCCACATGAAATAAGGGTGACATTGCCCCAGACATTGCCCCAGTGGTTCTGGTTCACCACTCTGCTGCCAGTATTACCTCCAATTTATTACATAAATTCTTCAAAAGACAAACACATGACAAAGCACTACAGCACCCTAAGAACCAAACCCTTCACAGCTGCTGATCTCGAGTTTTACTTTCCAAAGAGCAAGCATCCTGTACTTTAGGCAGAGAGAGGAAGAACTCGGAGAAAGCATCAGTTCTCAAATTCAATGCTATCTGGGTTCTTTTCAGCATCTAACAAAACCAAAACCACAGCATGACCCTTTTGGTTCTTCCTGACCCTCTATTTGAGTATGGGACCTTGCATACGTCAAATAGGTGTTTCATTGAAAAGCATTGTGCTCTCCACAATTTTTCCTATAATTGCAAGTAACACAGAAACAAAAATTCTGCTCTCTGGAACATATCACTGTTTCACGTGAGGATTTCCACCACAATTTGGAAACCTTATGGTACAGGACATGATAAATCACTTAGCTGTATACCCTAATTATGCATTTCCAGAATAAGTAACAATAATTTAAATGACATTTTCCCCTTCTAGGACTTTTTTAAAATTTGATTAATGTATTACAACTCTATCTGAGAATTTCTGCTCTCTACAGTTTGGGATCATTCAGACATTCATATTTCAAAAACACAACAAGAGGAAACATTTTGAACATTCCTTAATTAATCACACATCAAGTAATCATTAGTTGTGCAAGTGATGACAGCAATAAGTCACAAAGTACATGAAACAACCTCATCACCCTTTTCATGTGTTAGAACAATGCCTGAGGGCTTCTAATGGAAAGTCACTGTTCCAGCAACTCACAAAGAACCTGGCTTTACCCTTGAGAGGCTTTAGGATTCAAATGCATGAGAACATCAGGGAAAGCAGGTGAAAAAAAAAATAGGACAGAAACAAAACAAAACAAAACAGGAAGAGTTATGACACACAAGTATCAGATTTTTTTTTTTAACTCTTGTTCCAGGACTCACTTAGAAAAGCAGCATTTAAAGAAGAGATAAAACCTAACAAAAGGTAGGAACATAAGGGAAGCAACTAAGAGAAGAGGGGTGTCAGCCCAGGGCAGAGGAAGAGAGAAGCTCCTCTCAAAAAAGGCAACCAACCCCACAGAAGAGCCCCCCCTAACCACAAGTGTTACGAGCACAATACTGACAACCACAGTACCTTTTCCTTTCAATCTCTGCTTCCCATTGATCACAGTGCAGCTTTTCCTTGGATTGTTTCTAAACTTCAAGAACCAAGTCAGTTAAGATAGAAACACTGACTACCAAGCCTCTCAACAGAGGCACATCCTGCTCCCTTGTAGCTGTGGGTAGTTAGAGAGGTGAATGATCCCAGCTGGAGCCTATTGCCTGAAGTCAGTCTGCACACCTGCTTGCCTTTCTTCACAGGTGGGTATAGAGCTATTGTGCTTATTAAGGAAAACATTCTGAATGATTCAGTACAGACTTATTATAGGAATGTTGCAACAATGAAATCAAGTGATTAAGCTATGCTTAATTAATATAAACCCATAGAGCACCTTCGTGTTCCTTATGTTTTCCTTCTTTGCTTTCCTGGATGATAAAGTGATGGAGTGTGTCAGGGATTACCAGATGGTGGAAAAGGGTGAACACGTATGTGCATTGAGAGATGGATAGCACAGTAAATGCAGTAATGTCTAGACTGTGCTGCTGAAAACACTGTGGGGAAAACAAGTGCGAGCCTTGAGCTCTGAAGTGTGATTGTCTTACTTTCCAGAGAGGAGCAGAAAGCAATTTGCTGAGATTTGCTGTTCTAATAAAAAAGAGGTTGCACTTCAAATCTGGGGCTGCAGCATGCCCAGATGTTTAGCTTACAGGTAAGGAGCAGTTAAAATCTCTCAGGGTGGGTACCACCAGGGTGTAAAGTAGCATGAGGTCTTCAGGCCGCCTGAGTACCTGGGGGTTGCACTCCTGTGCTGTGCCTGCACCTGTATTTAACTGGCACCCCAGGGATACCTCTGCATGCTGCTTTAGGACCTCAGGTGGCCTCTCCCAAAGCAGTGGGGAGAGTCTGTGATGGAAGGCAGGTTGGGCAGCACTGCACAGCACAGCACTGTGGCTGCAACCGGAAAAGCAACAGTAAAGGCATGACAGGAGAAAATCAGAGCCAGAGCTGAGAAAAAAAGCACATGAAGCAGAAGCAGTGACAGTTCAAGCAGGCCTATGGGTTTGGTAAGCAGGTGCAATGTAATGTGCATTATATCAGAGGGAAATGAGGCTTCATGAGGCCATCACTCTAACAAGAAAACTCTAATTGTCACATAAGCCACTCATATTTTATTCAGACTGAAATTACAGCCTCAGAATGTTGTTACTTGCTGATAATTGGGCTGTGTCTTCAGCTGCTTTAAATCTGCATGACTCCACAAATGCCAGAGCAGTTGTGCTGGTTTAAACCAGCTAAATACCTAGCCCTGAACACTGACCAAAGAGGCATTCTATGCCTGCTGGATTTAGTGACATGCTGTGCTTGCATGGACAAGTTCCTCCTTGCAAGTGACCCCTTTGTGTGGTCCTGGTGCTTTGAGCCTGGACCCAGCTGGGCCATGCCTGTGCTGTAGAGTGTGCTTAGCTCTGGCCAGAGTGCCCTGCTTGCCCGTGTGCCGTGCAGGGAGGCAGGGATACTGCATCCTGATGCCCCACTGGGATTCATCTGAAGCACCTCAGTCTTGGGGCTCCCTGGTTCTCTCTGTGACCCTGTTCTCACCAGGCTGAGGAGCATCCCTGTCCAGCCCAAGTTGCACCAGTGCTGCAGTAGGAGCCAAAGAGACCACAGGGCTGCTGTGGCACTCCACTGTATGTGCATCTGGGTCTGGCCATTAGTAAGTGTAAGAGAACCATTAGATGTTGCATAAAAGTTGCAGTTTCCCTGGCTATTTTCATCTCAGGGCCCTCTGCATAAAGTCCCCTTGGCGCTGTGTCCCCTACAATGCCTATTTACATTAAAAAGTGTGGCTTCTGCTCTAACCCAAAACCTAGGCTTTTTCTCTTGGCAGAAGGAGGTTGAAAAGTGGACATTGCTTTTGAAATCTGTCTCTGAACATTTCTTTTAGCTGCAACCACAGATCACATCTCATAAACAGCCACATTTTTCAATATAAGTTTCATATTTGTTGGTTCTAATATAATTATTTATAGAAATGCCCTTTTCCTGTGATCCATAATCTTCTCAAATTTCAATACTTTCTTGCTGTGAAAAATGATTCATTCTGGGCTGACTGTATGGTGGTAGCTGCATATTTGTTCATTGTGGTGCATTTTTATCCAGAAAACTAATTCTGGAAATGATTCCTGGGTAACAGTTGCCCTGAAGAGCACTGCCAGTAGGCTAATCCAGTCTCAAAATGTCCAGGATCCTGCTGAAATTAACTGGAAGTGATTGCAAAAGTATGAGTAAACGTCCTTAGCATATTCTGTCAAATATTTATTGCATCTATTTTCTCCTCATTGACAGATTATGCAACTGATGTTTCAAGGCAATTTCCACCCATGAAACATTAGCTCTTTGAATTTAAGAAGTTAATTCTAGCATTTGGATAGACCCATGCAAGCTTAAATTGGCAGTCAAAATAAGAACTGGAAAGCTTAAATGCTTTTGTGAATGCCTATCAAATCTTCCTGGTCCCTGAAACCACAGACCAGTCGCCAGTGGGACTGCAGCTATAGTCCTTCCAAGGCTGGGGGTAAGTGCAAAGGAAAAGAAGTCCTTGGGAAGGAAATTGACCCCAATTTTGGTGACCTGAAAGAGCCTCATTCAAGTCAAGTTTACTGCAGGACCACAGCATTGTGCAGACTGTCAGAAATTCCTTTCAGATTTTCTACAGTATACTTTAATAGTCCTCTTCAAGGTAACAGCTTGTAACCAGGGCTTTTTTGCCTTTGAAGGTAGACTTTTACCTTGGAGTGGAGAAAGAGGTATACTGTTTCACCATTGAGAGAGGACCAACCCATTTATTTCAAATGATGGAATTGTTTGTTACAAAAAAATCACCCGGGCAATCCATATTAACATGTAAATTATGATTCAACAGGTTTTCCATGGCAGCCTAACATCAATGTTAATTTCTCTGGGTAAGTTTTGTTACAAACCACTGCAGCATGGTAAACAGGAAACAGACCATTGCTGGGAGGGTTTGCTTTGTCAGCTGTCACCCTAATTGGTGACAAATGCAACCTTGTGGGGATCGTTATATGCGTTGGGCTGGGAGCAGGGGGAGGTTTCTCCCTGTTGGATTGAGCTGGGTTACATGACCCCACGGCCCTGCAAACTGCAAAAAGGAGCATGGCAAGTCGAATGTGTTTCAATTGATAATTGGACTCATTAGTGTGCCATGGTGAGCCGGCCTCCTGTTTACCTGCAGTAGCAGAGTACTGAATTTGTGTCATTTCTGATTTCTCCCCTCCACGTCACAGCTGCTCAGTGTAGACACTTTTTTCCAGGCAATTAGAGAACTTAAGACAGGAGCTGGAGTGAGATGGAAGACACTCTGTGTTAATTAGGGTTTTTTCAACTAATTGACCCAGTCATGCAAAGGGAGTATCTGAGATTTCTTGTTGCTTTTGCTAATTTCACCATTCACATATCTGAAGTAGTTTTACATCAAATTGACTTAAAACCTTCCCCAAACATCCTAAAGTTCAATAATAAAAGGTTTTGCTATGTGGGAGCTTTGATGTGGGAGAAAAGGACCCACTTATCAACTATATCTAAAATACCTGAAAAATTCTACAGCAAAACAATGTTAGCACTGTTTTCTAGGATGACGAATGTGAACATATGAAAATATGTCCATGTGTTTCTATGAAAATATACAGTGAAACAATGAATCAAACAAATTAAAGGTTCTAGTATTTTTACCAAAGAAAGAAAGACAGAGAGAATTTGTGCTGTGCTTAATTTCCCTAATGCAGTCTCCTAGATAAGTCTTTGGTGGCAACGTCTCGTTTCCTATCCAGCCTTTCATGGCTTGCAGGGGCACTCAATCTTTGAACAAGCTACAAACCTTCTTTTGGATGCATGTGATCTTCCTCCACACCTGTACAGGCTTTATCTCAGGATCAGAACATGTATCTTTTGTCCAGATACAATGATGATGCACTACTTCCATGTTGTGCCCTCTAAGTCCTACCTCCTCCGTTGTCTGGAAAGCCACTAATTCTCACCATGCCCAGGAACGTGTGACTTCTGCCCTGGCAGGAAGGTTCTTTCACCAGTAGAAAGGGGACAGCCTTGTGTGAGCAGCCAGATCGAGCAGAGAGGCTGGAGAATTAGCAATCAGAATCAGTGGGTTTGCCAGCAGCTATTTGGATTAGATTAGAAAAGGTGTTAGGAGAGATTAGCTGGGGATGGGCTCGGAGATAGTGATAGGGGTCAGTGGGGACATTAGAGGGCACCCAGGGACAAGACTTTCTGGACATTCTCCAGTCTCAGGGGAAAGGTTGTGTCAGGTATTGCTCAGTGCCTTGGAGGAGGAGGTGAAGGACACAGCCCCAAATGACCATGACCCATAGCCTCTGGCTGAACACTACTGCTGCACTCCTGTCCCAAACCGTAAATTTGTAAATTGTCCCTAGAAATCAGCTGGTAAGACACCTTCGGGATCCTGAGGAAATTCACAGCAGATCTGAGAATTCATGGCAATATTGAGCACTTCCCTGGTGGACTAGTGTTCTCTGGGCTTGCCCATGAACTGAGATTTACAGAACAGGCAGCTTTCTGAGGACAATGTAATTTCCATCTGGACATCCAACAGGAGATCATTACCTTCCACAGTGGCATTTTCTTCATCAAACAAGATGATCTTCACCACGAACATTGCCTGACTTGTAATCCTCTCCCTTAGCCCCTATTCCATGTTGTTGGGGGTCTGCCCATGCTGCCATCCCATGGTTGCAACTCTACCCCATCTCTGACTTCATCTGGATATAACTATCTTTCTTTCCTCTGCTGCTCTTCCATCTCTCATCTGGAGTTGTTGTAAATGACCTTGGAGGGGAGACACACCTGGCTTGTTTTTCTTGGTCCTTGTAGACAAATGACTGTTGAAAAGAGTCCTCCACTTTTTTATACATTCCTCGAGGTAATATTCATCTACTTAATCCTGGATCCTCTCTCCACATCTTCTCCTCCTGAGATCTTCACAACACCCCCAACAATTACAGTAACCAGATCCCCCACAGGGTGGGACAGGAGACTTGTGAGTTTGCAGTTTTCTATGCTGGTATCTATAGTAGTTCAGGAGGCTTAATCCTTGCTCTGCATAATACACTCATGTCTCAAAATCCACCTTTTCTCTAGTAATGTGGAGGAGCATCAGCAAAGGAGGACAAGGTGGTCCTCAAATCGAGAGGTGAAGATCAGCCAAGGTGGGAGAGGAATGCCAGGTGGATAAAGGCACTCTGCATGGAGGAGAAGCCCCCATATCTTTAGGTTGTATAGTCTGCATAAAGATGCCTCACAACAGGCCTGCTCGGAAAATAAGGCTCAGCAGACTGGGAAGTAAAATGCTTTCACAATTTCAGAAAATTGAATATGTAGGGAGTAATTTTTAACAGCCTTGGCTCTGCCCTGAACATACAATGAATATAAATTCCAAGTGGACAAAGGCGATAACAGGAAAAATGTGGACATGGCATAAACTCTTTCAAAAATGCATTTGCTCTTTCAAAAACTGCAGATGCTGCAGTGAGCATCCAGAGGACTGTGAGTCACTTTGTTCAAGCATCTTCCCAAAACAAGGGGGCACACAGAAGCCAACAGCTCTGAGGCATCACTAACTACAGAGGGAATGCAGCCTCACCACAGCAGCTTGGTATCTCCACTCCTGCACATCTGATTTTTGGACAAAAAATTTATTTCATAGAGCTAAAAAAAAATAAATCAAAACTCAGAATCAAATCAAGAGGGAAAAAAAGCCAGAGCCCAAATGAAACAAACATATAGCTATACAAAATGAAAAACCTTCTTCCATGGGGTAGCTAGGCTGCTGACAGCTAAACAACCACAGCACTTATAAGGATAGGTTCAGAAGGGGGAAAAAATTATTTGGGACAGTGAAGATTAGGTCTTCAAAGCAACAGAACAACAAAGTTTGAAAACACAGTAGATTTTGCTGATGAGACACACATTTTTATTGGACTGACGTTTTACAACTATAAATAATTTCTAATTTCATTGACAGCAGAACAGCTGTCTGGCTTGCTTTGACTCCCTTGACGCTTTACCGTCGTTTCCCGGAGGTGTTGCCGGCAGTGCCGCGCTCGCCCCGCGCTCAGCCCCGGCCGGGCCGGGGAGCGGCGCTGCCTCCGCGGGCGGGCGCGCACACACCGCGCCTGCGGTGGCGGCAGCGCGGCGCCAGGTGGCGCCATCGCACCGCCGGCCGCCTCCGCGGCTCCCGCGCACAGGGACGGCATTCCCAGCATGGCCCTGGCACCCCCGGGATGGCCCTGGCACCCCCCGCACCGGCCTNCCCTGGCACCCCTGGCATGGCTCTGGCACCCCCGGCACTGCCCTGGCACCCCGGGATGGCCCTGGCACCCCCAGCACGGCCCTGGCACCCCCGGCACTGCCCTGGCACCTCGGGATGGTCCTGGCAGACCCGGCATTGCCCTGGCACCCCTGCCGTGGCCCTGGCACCCACAGCATGGTCCTGGCACCCCTGGCACGGCCCTGGCACCCCCGGCATGGCCCTGGCGCCCCCGGCATCGCCCTGGCACCCCTGGCATGGCTCTGGCACCCCCGGCACTGCCCTGGCACCCCGGGCTGGTCCTGGCACCCCGGGCTGGTCCTGGCACCCCCGGCATCGCCCTGGCACCCCCGGCATGGTCCTGGCACCCCTGGCACGGCCCTGGCACCCCCGGCATGGCCCTGGCACCCCCGGCACCGAACTGGCATTGCGCTGGAACCCCAGCACCGCACTGGCACCGCCGGCATCACCCTGGCACTGAGCTGTCATCGCCCTCACACTGCCCAGTATCTCCCTGGCATTGCTCTGACACTGCCCTGGCACTGCTCAGGCCGCACCTGCATTGCCTCACTTTGCCCTGGCATTGCCCAGCACCACTGCAATGCCCAGCAGCACCGGGTACCACCCGGCACCAGCTGGCATCACCCTGGCACTGACTCATCAGCACCTGGCCCTGGCTCTGAGTTGGCAGCACCTGCCAAGCGCTGCTTGGTGCCCTGTCACCACTCTGGCATTGCTTTGCATCACTGCAGTGTTGCCCAGCGTTGCCCAGCATTAGCTGGGCAACACTGCAGTGATGCAAGGCACTGCATCAGCTCGTACCAAGCCTGAACTGGCCTGGCATCACCTGGCAGCAGCCCAGCACTGCCCCAGCATTGCCTTGGCATCACTCCTGCATTGCTCCAGCACTGACCAAGAGATTTGGGGAGACTCTTCAGGACCTGTTCGTTTCCCTCCATATAATTAATACAAACACAATTTATTAAATGCATACACTGCTTTCCATTTTTAATCCAATGAATTATTCAGGATGAGTACTTTATTAGGCTGTTTGTCTTCTCTCCTTCCCTTTGGGCTGGGCCTTTCATATTTATCACCGGAGGGATGCAGCACAATCATTTCTGCAGAGAAATACTTGTCTAGGGACTGGTTCTAAGTTTATGCTGTGTGGGCAGGTTTTCAAATAAAGTTAAATTTTCTTCTTCCAGAAATAGAGGTGCAGTACAAAAGTTTTGCACTGGAAAGTTGCAGCCCAACTCATCACTCAGTGTTTTTAGAGCAATTCATTGATCTGTGGTGTTTCATGCATCCACATAAATCATGGAATCATTTAGATTGGAAAAGACCTTTCACATCATCAATTCCAACTGCTCAGCCCAGCACTGCAGGGTCCACCACTAAATCATGGCCCCAAGTGCCACACCTACAAGTCTTTTAAGTCCCTCCAGGGATGGTGACTCTATCCCTTCCTCGAGAAGCCTGTTCCAGTGCTCAACAATCCTTTTCATGAAGAATTTTTTCCTAATATCCGAACTAAACGTCCCTTGGTGCAACTTGAGGCCATTTTATCTCATCCCAGCACTTGCTACCTGAGAGGAGACCGACACATACCCTGCTCACTGCACCCTCCTTTCAGATTATAGAGAGTGATAAGGTCCACCCTGAGCCTCCTTTTTGTCAGAGTAAACAACCCCAGCTCCCTCAGCTGCACTCGTAACACTTGTGCTCCAGACCCTCCACGATTTCCACTGCCCTTTTTTGGACACACACGACAATCTGTGAATAACAATGAAGTGTGCAAAATAACTACTTTCTCCCTGAGTAAGTTGTTCTTGCTTTTCTAGTGCAGACTCCAAAGTGGCTGTAAAAGATCTGTTTCTGAGTCAGAGGAAAATCCACCAGATCAGGAAATAGTTTGATGGGATAATTCTGTCAGCACTGCTGGGTGACAGCAAACATGGGCAGACCCAACTGCACAGAGCTCAGTGGGCTTCTCTTGAATTTCATCTGGCCTTCCTACACTTTGAGACACATTTCAAGAGAAGCAAACAAAAAAACAAAAAAAACCCCAAACCCAAAAAAATATTAGGAATTAAAATAGATGCAACTGTTGATATATTTTGACAGATTCTCTGTCCGTTTTTTTTCTGTGTAACTTCAGTATGTTTTTTCAACAGCTTTATGAAACATGATTGCTTAAAGCCACTTGACCACAACTCTTTCCTTGAAGAGAGATTTCTGAAATGCTTCTCACGGTCAGGGTGGAAATAATTTTTGAGCAGAGGATTGTGAGGATTTCCATGCCAGAGCAGCCATAGAAGGAGCATCATTCTGCAACTTCTTGTTCATATGAATACTAGATGATTTCCAGAGGGTCCCTTCTAACTAAACTATTCCTAGCTGTCTGTCCCATTCCCTTGCTCTGTTTTGTTGCTTCTGAGAGGTGTTGCTCATTTTCTGTGCCTGCTAAAGTTCATGGGACCTGAATCATTCAGTGCTGCCCTTTCCCAGACTGAGTCAAAAAACCCTACAGCTAAGCAAGTCTTGGAGAGTTTTTTCCCAGAAGTGGTGTTGAAAGCATCAGTTCTTTCAAGAGCTCTCAGTCACAGCAATGACCCTTCTCAGCTGGGCTGCCCAAAAATGCCTACAGAGGTGTCTGACACCTCAACGAGGAAGGGCAAAACAAAACAAAAAGGTCCAAACACCAAAACTGAGTTTCAGAGGAAAGTGAGCTGGCCCAGCTTTATGCTTAGGAAGCATTAAATAACCAGTGCCAGCTTGTTTTTACAATATACCTCTCCTTAAGGAAAGTTAAATGTGCTCTCCACAAAGAGAGCTTCTACAAAGAGATCAGCAAAGATTTATTCTTTCTCTTAAACACATAGTAGAATGGTCTTGGTATGTATATAATCAGAAACCCATAAAACCTTAAGGGGAATTTTTATCCCAGAGACTCATTTCTGTCCTTGATGATTTAGTAGTAAAACTACAATCAAGCTTGGGACATATGGGATTATGAAGAAAGATTTAAAACATTTTTTAAAATGCCTATTGACACAGACTCTTAAAGCATTTTGAGAAAGGAATGCTGGAATCCTTTGAAGTGACTTTGAATTAAGCTTTTAAGTGAATTAGGATGTTATTTCTGTGTAACAGCTAGACCATAAATTTAATTTCTAATTAAATACCGTGTGAAAACTTCATGTCACACATCACTTCTTGCAAATTTTTTCACTGTTGGATTTGACTGAAGTTACTTAGAGAGATGCTTTTTTCTCCTTCTCAGGGGCACAGCAACTTCCCTCTGGGAAAACAAAGGAAACCTTCCATTTGTGCTGTTCTATGGGAAAATAGCAGTTTCATTACTATAATAACTCAACTCACAGACTTCTTTTGCAGTTCTGATCAAGATTTCACTTGAATTTCTCTGTCATAGTCTCCCAAAGCCTGTCTCTGTTCCCTGGAGGAAGCCACCTGTGCTTGGTGCCACATTATTCCTCAAAGGGTTAATGAAATTCATTTTTACTGGAACATTTTCAGTCATATCATACTTTAGGAAAAATATGAGGAGCTTTCACTGTTTTGTCACAAAAGCTAAGAAGCAGACGATGCCAAGTCCTATTGGCAACATTATGGGGCAATGTATTTTTAATAATTACACCGTATTACAGGTATAACTATTTCTCTGAACATTATGCCTGATAGCTCTTTTGTCTCTGTCCTTTCTTACCCTTTATTCCTCCATCTCTCTAAGCATCTCCTCAATTTCTTCACCTAATTAAAATTAAAATACCATATTTCAGGCTGTAGAAATAACCCTACCCTTTTCATTTTTGTTCTCTTTGCTCTGATTCCAAATTACATCAGTTCAAAGCAAAATGTTATTGGACACTCAAACATTTTTTCCCAAGGTAAACCTTTAAGTATTCCCAGCATTTAGTGATGACCAGTCACATGTATAAGGTTAGTAGTTCACTTTGACAAAAGGAACATAAATTCCTTCCTTTCCTTCATAATTTGGTGACAGTAGTCACCAGAGAATCACCTGAGGTGATTTTTGAGTGTTTAGTTAAAGAAATGTGTCTATCTATGGGCCAAGCTGCTGTGGTTCTTTCCCCCGGGCCATCATTTTCAAGCCTTGTGGCTGTGTGGCCAACAATGTCAGTGCAGTGTGGGCAGGAGCATGGCACGGGGCGAGGGACATGGCACAGCACAATCCCTGCCCCTGCATGTTGCAGCTCCCTATTCAGAAGTAAATCACCACCTTAAGATGGCATTGCAGAATTACTTGACCTGACACACCAGCCTGCAGCAGCCTTCTCCAGAGGTAACTTGGTGTTGCATTGCTAAGAAGCTCATGGAAGCATTGGCAGCACACATTACTTCCCCTGGGCTGAGCAATGCACTACGAACTCTACCCTGAATTTCTGGCAGAGGCACTCTTGCTGTCACAAGCCTGCAGGGTCTGGGACACCAAAGATCCAGCCACAGTTTTATGCTGCTGAACATTACACTGTCCACTTGCTCTGCCTGAACCATTCGGAGGGGCTTTGCATAACACTGCACACTTTTTTTAACCCAAATCTTCTCATGAGTCTGTGATTTAGGATTCCTCACATTAACCATATATAAAGAGTTTCAACAATCACTGTCCTTCGTCCTTGAAGCTAAGGAATAAAACTGTGCTCTTGTTGTTTTGACCTAAAAGCGATAGAGTACAGACGGTTGTTAATATTTAACTGCACCCTAATATTTTTATTCATGAAGAGTATTTACCCATATTCCATGAGGGTGAGAGATGCCTGAAACAATCAGGAATTGGAAACTGTTCTGTACTTTTTTTTCTAAACAACTGAGCTGGAAACAGAACTGTTCTCAGTCCCTGCCATGCAATATAGTTGGAAGTGTGTAGTAGACACTGGTCTGGATAATCAAGCACCCAGAAACAGACCTTTGGTTTAGAGATGCTGTAGGCAAATATAATCTCAAAAAAACCCTCAACTGGAGCCTGACCATGCTTAGACTGTGACGTAGAGCCTCCCAAAAAATCTACATAAGTGTTGTGCCTGATGCAATTACTGCAGTCTAAATCCTACCACTCTTACTAATAGATATTTTTCCTACCTCACAGGCTTCACAATTTTCCTCTTCTTTTTTTTTTTTAAATTTAATTTTTATATGAACATAAGCCAAAATTTCAAAACTGTTGACTGATTCTGTGCTTGATTTGCTGTCCAAGGTCCTGATTTTCCTAGTATGCGAGGCCAAAATTTTGTGAGTCCAGACCACATTAAAATGTCAGAAGTCAGACAAAATACAGGCTCTCAAAATGCAAATGACAAATGGAATCAGTAGCAGACTCATAAGTGAGATGAACAAATTTTATAACCAGAAAACATCATTACCAGGTTCCATTAAAAGAAATGTTCAAATTAAGGCTTCTCTAAATACATGTCTAAAAGGCTTTCAGAGCAACAGAAATGGGAAGGTGAAGTTTGCTGTCTGCTTTCATTTAGGTTTAACAAAGGTCTAGCAAACAGAGAAATTAGGCTCTTGCAAAGTCTGTGAAAACAGCTAGCTGCACAGGCCATCTGGGGGAGTCCACAGTAGGACCTCCTAAATTACTAGACACTGGAGAATCCACCTAGAAGACAGATTTGTCCAGATGCCTTATTAAGGAAAACACCTTTTGTTGTCATTGGGGTTTTGTTGTTGTTGTCTGTTTGGTTGGTTTTGCTTGTTTCTTTTTGGTTTTTAATACATCAGCCATAAGACCCCAACTCTGAAGCCTGTTCTATTTGGCATTATGCCTTCAGAACAAGTTTTATTTCCCGGCTTTACAATAGTTCATTGCTCCAGAATTTTTCCCCTAGATAACTTCTAAGAAGTCCTTTTTCTGGCCAGCATTTTAGAGGGTGTTATTTTACTTTTCAGAGTAATGCAGTGGCTTTGTTTTCACCCTGTGACAGTCATAGAAATGCAGGCTCCAGCTGTACAAAATCCACTATGTGAATGAAATGCCTTCTCAAATGTCTCTCTTGCCATTTCTGAAAGGACTCAACTTCTACTAGAAATAGTGCAAGTACATGAATCTGCTTATTAACTACACTCCTACTCATCTTTTCTTGAGGCCAAGTCTTTCCTGTCATGATATGTACCCCATGCTTGGCTACACAATTTTCACTAACCACAGGGTGGTCTCCTCCATCTTTATAGTGGAAAGCCCTCTCCCCTCTCCCCACAAGCTTCAACAAATCCATCTTCAAGTGTTTCCAAGAGGAAGAAGAAAAACTCCTCTTTCCCTCCTCCTCTGTGTGCATCATATATCAGAATTAGAAGAAGGGTTATTCAAAAGAGTTAGCCCAGTGGTGCCAAAATAATTTAAATAATTTAATTATGTGTTTGGAAAGAATCTTCATCCAGAAGATTTATGATCTTTTATCTACAGAAGACATTAAAAATACTCAGAATTGTGCTAAATATACAAAATTAAAATGATCATTTGAAGTATCTTGTGGTATTTCAATATGCAGTGGCAAGAAGTGGAAAAGGTGTGTTGATGTGGAAAATTCTTAATTAACATTTAAGTAAGTATCCTCTGTCTACCTGTGTGTTTATCCTCAGCTCACTGTGAAAGACTTTAATATCCTCATGGATTCTCTGCACTATAAAACCTCAGTTCTACATCAGGGATTGCCATGTATGATCAAGAGTTTCTCATTTTAAATTGTGATGGCTACTATTGAGCTACTTACAAATAGGATACTTGCCTCTGACTTGGAATGAATATTAATAAAGCTGATAGTCCTCCATCAATAAAGCAAGTACCTTCTCAGTTTCAGTAACTGAGCACATTAATTGCCATCACTATCCTTAAATGTCAAATTCATTATTTCACCTCCAGAACAGTCAACCTAAAAAGTTATTTAACATAGTTCTTAAACATCAAAATTATTTCATTTTATTTTGAGGGAACTTGCAAGCATATTCTCTGTTTGTCAGGTGATGAAAAGAAGCATCAAACACCACTGAAAATCTGTGTTTTCCTCATTGGCTTTCTATGCTAACATGGCTCCAACTCATTTCTGATCTGTGAAGACAACAGCAGGTGAAAAATAAAAGTGAAGGATATTCCTGCAGGGCTGAGGGGTACCCACTACATAATTCAGTTGATGTTGGTTTATTTCTCTTTTTCCAGTGTAAAGTAAAGGAACCCATGGCTGGTGATCATCATTGCTACCTCTAGCTGGGCTCCATTAAAAAGCCTTTTACTACCTCTCCCAGCTTTGTAGCCCATCCCAAATTTTCTAGAAGAGGCAATTATACATTCCAGAGATGCAACCAAGGCACGTAGAACACTCTGGAGCTGTTGAAGCAGACTGGCAAAGATGGGATAGAGATGTGGGTGGCTGAACTGCAGCTGTCAGAGGCACGAGACAACTTATACCACTCCTGTCTCTTCTCAGTTGGATACTCCACAGGAGTCAGAGACAATTGGGTTAGAGTCTGGGAGAGTGGTTGAAGTGCTCTGGAACAAAAAAAAAACAGCCTCAGAAATGATGGTAGGAAAATACTCAAAGAATCAGAGGAAATCTTCCTGTTCTTTCTAGACAGTCAAATTTTGACTCTAATATTCACATAAACTGATCTAAAGTGTTTACAAGACCGCAGACCATGCTGTAAAAACGCACTCAGAGTAAGCAGAAAAAAGCCAAATTTCCCATGTTCATAGATCAGGGAAAGGCATTTATTACAGAGGTTAATTTAGGGATCTAATTAATGACCAATTAATGTGTGTGTTGTGCTCAGAGAAGCTATATACTTTTCAAAACCTCAGCTATTGCCTCATTGGTTGGTGAGAAGCTCAACATGAGCAAGCAACACACCTCCACAGCCCAGAAACACAACCATATCCTGGGACACATCAAAAGAAATGTTGCTAGCAGGTCAAGGGAGGTGATTCTGCCCCTCTACTCTTGTGAGAGCCCACCTGGAGTTCTTCATCCAGCTTTGGCATCCCCAGCACAGGAAAGATGTGGAACTGTTGGATTCACTCCAGAGAAGGGTCATGAAGGTGATCAGAGGGTTGGAGCACTTCTCCTGTGAGGACAGGCTGATAGAACTATGGCTATTCATCTTGGAGTAAAGATGGATCTAGGAAGTCCTTGGAAGGCCTTAGAACATATTCCAGTGCCCAAAAGGGCCTACAAAAGAGCTGGAGAGGGACTTTTGATAAGAGCATGTAGTGATAAAACAAGGGCAAATGTCTTTAAACTGAAATAGACTAGATCTGGATCAGATATTTGGAGAAATCCTTCACTGTGAGGGTGGTGAGGCACAGGAACAGGTTGCTCAGAGAAGCTGTGAATGCCCCATCCCAGGAAGTGTTCAAGTCTGGGCTGGACAGGGCCTTGAGCAACCTGGTCCTGTGGAGAGTTCCCCAGCCCATGGCAGGAGGCTTGTACTAGGTTGCCTCTAAAGGTCCTTTCCAACCCAAACCATTCTCTAATCTTATGATACAGCATTAAAAATAATTTAAATTTTGAGATAATATTTTTAATATTTGGCCTGCAAAATGCTGAAGAGAGGGCCTCTGAAAATGGCCAGTGACAACTAAATTATCAGATCAAAAAAGTGCTTGGGGTAGAAGCAGTGCTCTTGCATCCATATTTGCAGGTCTCTTTTCATCCCAGGAAATGGTTCAGAAAATTCCAAGACTGTGAAGACACCCAAGGCTGAAGAGCAGGAACTCTGCTGGAGCTGCATCAGCCAAGTGGGCCAGCCAAACCAGACAATGCTCCATGGGATTATTCTTCCTTCACCCCCATGTGCAGCTTACTCTGCAGCACATAGCAGCAGCCTTTCCCCACCCTTATAACTGGTACACTAATTGTGCCATTTTGAACAGCTCTAAAATAAACCAGACTGTAGTCACATTGAAAAAAAATTATATAATATGGCTGTGTCTGAAACCTGACTACAATCTAATTTCTTTAAAGGTTGCCTGATAACTATATCACAAGAAACAGTTCTGCAGCAGCAAGGATTGATTCCACTTCCTCTCTTTTCTCAGGGAATAACCTTAGAAAAACTTTCAAATTGATGGTAATTCACAAAGGCCAGACAAAATAAATCTTTAATAAAAAGGTTTGCCCCAAAAAGGACCAGGCTGTTTAAAGAGCTTAGACCTCCAAATGGTCAGCCTGTGTGCTCTCTATAATTTAATACTGGAGATCTTGGCTAACTTCATTAAGAGGATGACAGTGAAATTGAGATAAATCATCCTGTGGTGAGGGAGGGACCAATACAGAGAAAATTACAACTAGCAGGACAAATAGGTTATATTATCACACAGGTAACTTAATTCCATTTTATTCTTAGAATGAATTTCATTAACACAAAATATGTATTTTACATTGGAGCCAATGTCATTGTGAAATTAAGCACATTGTATGATTCACACAAATGCATCCACAAGATGCTGGACCATTCTTAGGTTTAGTTCTTGATTATTTTCCTACTTATTGAGTGGAAACTTTCAAATTTTTTGTAATAACTTTACAGTTGAAAACATCACTATTTTGATTTTTACATCTTTACTAACTAATATCTCAAAAATATCTTTACTAACTTCGTCATTCAGTCTCAGAGTTGTTACTTCTATAATTAGCTTGTATTAAATTTGAAAAAAAAATTCAGTATGCAAATATGCCTGTTCTCTACTATCTCCTAATACTCATGCAAGAAGAGTACTTTTGAAGTCTTCCTACTTGTCTTGGTTCTTGGTGGCCAGAAATAACCCAATATTAAGAAGTTTAACCCATTTCATAGAGCTTTACTTCTGTCTTGTAACTGCTGTCTGTTTGAGGTTTTTTTCCTCTGCAGGGAATATCAGTGATTCCTATAAAGACTTTTCCTCCAGAAAGCTGAGTCACTTTTTTTATTAAATGCATTCAGCATAAACTGTGAATTTTAATAACAATTTTTTCTATATTTTGATTAAAATTGCACTGAATAACATTCAATTCTTTCTACCCAAAAATAATTTAAAATTAAATAATTTAAAATTTTATTTCAGGCTTTGTGATAGCAGCTTCTCAACACTAGCCCTCCATTGCACTTCATCTGTTTGTGTCCATTCCTTTTCAAAGGCAGAGTGCTTGATGCTGAGGGAAAGGCTGCCCTGGCTTGCATTCCTCTATCTAATTTTTGGGCTGTTGGTGGTGCACATCTACAGGACTGTTTCCATTCCATGGCTTGGAGGTGATCTGGGAGGGGTAGGTGTGAGCTGGTTTTGGCTGAGCCCAGCCCTTCTGCTCTCATCTTCTCCCCTCTGCGCTTCCCATGGGTTACTTGGCCCCTCTGGATGGGGGTCTCAGTGGAAGTACAAGTTTTGGCTATGGATGAACACTGAGCATCACAAGACAGTGACCCACTAGTCATTCCCCAGTGCATCATGCAATGCTCTGTTTCACATGGCAACTACTTGACACCCTGCATTTTTGGACTACAAACTCAGCTTTAGAAAATTAAGTTTACTCAGTACAGCTAAGGAGGACACACACCAACATGAGCTCTACTCCTTGTTCAGTCCTACTTATGGACTCTGTCATATTGAATTTATTAATTTCCTGAAACAAAGTTTATATTTCAGCATAAAATACTGTAATGTAAGACTGAATGAAACCCAAGAGCCTTGTCTGGACTAGGAAATCTCTTTTTAATAGTTTTATCCCATTTGCATTGAGTTGGAATGCATTTCCTTTAGTACAGGGTACAGGAAAATCTTCTTTTTATAATTGATTGATTTTAAAGGGTTCTGCTCTACATCACCAAAGGGGAATAATACAAACCTGTTGTGGCAGACAACCTGACTTTGAAATAAGAGCACTAAACATTAACAACTGCAGTAACTGACCTGTCACATCATCTACATGAAAAAGACTTGAACAGTTACTTATAATCAAAATTGCAGAGTGGAGAATCACTGCCTATGTCTGACTGATTCCTTGCAGATGCGTGCTGCTGTTAAAATGGGAGCAGTCACAAGGGTTACACGAACTCTTATCTTCCATCACCATCCATGACAGGTCTCCTGGCTCTCTCTCATGGCCATCTCCCTGGGCCACGAGCTGGCCTTTGCTTTGCTTGGGCAGGGACAGGAGGTGGCTGGTCCTCCCCTGGCTCATGCATGGGGGGAGAGTCTGTGGAGAGCCAGTTGCCCAGGATGACATCTGTGTCCAGATGGCTTTTTAATATCTCCTGGGATGGTGACTTCACAATCTCTCTGGGCAACCTGTGCCAGTGCCTGGTTATCTTCACAGTGAAATGCACATAACAAAATTAAATAATCCCAGAATAAAACAAAAAATAATAATTTTTTTTTTTATTTTTTAAAAAGTCTGAAAGATTGCTTGGAAGGTTTCTAAACAATCCTGAGGATGGGAGCAACTGTGTCTACAGTGGCACTGCCACAAGAACTCCCTAAAATTTCCATGCAGAGCTACCAGTCATGCAAAAATGCATGAGACATCTCAGAGGGGTTCTGTGATATAGCATGGCACAACACAGCAGAGTGCAGTGCTGCCTGCATGGCTGAGGAAGCTGCAGGGCTTCCTGATGGGAGCCCTGGGAGAGGCTCACAAGGGAAAGGTAGTGCTTTTGAGGTTAAAACAATGTTTGAAAGGAAAACTAAATTGAAAACTAAATTGAAAACCTCTGCCAGAAAGCTCTCTGAGATACTGACCTTTTTTGGACTTCTTCACTGCAAACACAGATGAAATAGCATTTTTTTCTAGCATCCACAAAAAACAGAGCAATGTAGGCTGTTAAAAAACCCAATTTCTTATATTTCGGGCATCTCTTTGTAGAAAGGAATTCAAGGCTTCTTTAGCAAAAGCGTATTTTCCTCTGATGCCACAATTCACAGAAATATAAAATATTCCTAAGAGTTATTAGAATATTTATAAGAGTTGGAAATATTTGCAAATTTAGAGAATGACTACAGTAATTTAACTATGGCAAATCCAGCATCAGAGGCTAATAAGGAAAGAATTTTTATGGGAAAATATGGTGTCATCATTTGAATTTTCAAACATTTTCCAACTGTTTCAGACCACAAGTGGTGTTTTGCTTGAATGTCCAGAAATCCTGAGGCATATCTTCACTGAGTGGTTACTTTTGCATTTACAGCTAAAGGATCTTAACAAGTTTTCTATGTTCCTGGTATTTCTGTCTGTGAATCAGGTAAAAAATGTATGGCTGCAATTTTTATTTTATATATTGAAAGGATTGAGAGTGGTCTTCGGTGAATAAATAAATAATACTGCTATTTCTTTTACAATATGAGAAGTTACTCTGGACATTAAGACCAACCAGAGCCTCCATTTGCTGCAGCTGATAATGTAATGTGTTCTTTGAAGAGTGAGTTTCAACAAAGACTAAATAACAAGTTCTTTGGTTGCAGATACATCTTTTGGCTAAAACTCATAATTGCAATGGAGAAGAACAAGAAAGAAGTGTAATTCATTTGTGCATCTTGGTATGAAAGAAACAAATTTATTGCAGCTACTGTTTCTGATTTGTGTGTGTGTGTCTCACAAAGTTTTAGGCATTATTGAAACCTGATAAATGCAGGAAACACCACGTTTATATGAAGAATAGTGTATGTAATGAATGATTTCCCATATTTTAGTAACAAGTTGTTCTCTCCTTTTTAATATGTGAATTTATGCTCCTTTTCTCTCCTTTAAAATATGTGAATTTTGATATTTCCTTTCCTTTGTTAAAGTACCTATGGAGAGAATATTTGCCTTTTGTAAATATTTGCTTAGATAGTAAATATTTCTGTCTAGGTATCAAACAAAGAGTGCTCCTGTAATTTATGTAAAGAGTTCAAAACCTTCAAGAAAACCCCCCAGTCTCCAAAAGCCCAGGTCTACTGAGATGTCTTACAATGAAGTGAGACCTGTAACAAATAAGCCCTAGAGTAATCAAGTTATATATAGAGTGCATAGCTCAGGCAGGCTCAGGAGAACTGCTTTTTCCTTAAAGCATCCCTCAAAACCAAGCCTTCCCCACTATTTTTCCCTGGATGCTCCATCCTCAAGCAGGAAGGGGTGTCACATCCCGAGACCCTTCTGTCAGGTTTCGCTGCATGGGCCAACAGACACAAAAGATTTCAGGAGACACAAGTCCTGACAGCTAATGCAAGCGTGTAAACCTCACTTTCTCAGGAAGTCAGGCAAAGAAAACTTCACCACTGACCCCAGATGATCACATAGATTGGTAACTTGGGTTCAGCTGAGCTCATTGTGCATTGTTGCATAAGGTTTGTTGCCAAGATATGGACTGCAATTTGTACAATGCGAAAGCAGCAGTTGCAGCTTTGAAGCCAGTGTTGGAAGTGTAATTGGGTAAAATCCAGACTTCTTTCAAGACAGTGAGAATCCTGCCAGGATCTTAAAGAGCTTGGGTTCATTAACTGTAACTGGGTTCAGAAATAAAGGCAAACATGAATAATATTTCCTCAGCTCCTAGGAGAAATATTCTATAGCTCATTCAAATTATTGATTTATTTACATGACTCTTCTAAAGTAATTTTAGAAACAGGTAGACTGCAGACTTCAAAATGGGCATGAGCTAGAGCCAGTGCCCCTCCAGGTGCAGTTCTTACAGGAACATCATGTACCTTTAATGCAATTAAAACACACGCACGTACAATTTCCAAAACCCAGCTGGAGCCTTTGGCTTTTCTTCTTGATTTGCCCTGAGTGATGCATAATGGCTAACTTGGCAGGCTGCCTTTTCTGCACAGAGACAGGTGGAGCTAGTATGTGAAAATAGATGACTTATAAAATCCCTTACCCCATTTTCTAGAGAAAAAAATTCTCCCTGTCATTGATTTATGTCTAGGAGTTTCAGTTGAGAATATATGTTATACCAAGAATCTGCTCATATGAGATTTTAGGACTGCTATGTGTGATAGAGAGTAAGATCTTAAGGAGTTCATTTATAGTACCAGGAAAGTTGCCTGTCAAAAGTAGAGCCTACTGAATATTTATCAGCTACTCCTGNGTAGAGCCTACTGAATATTTATCAGCTACTCCTGCTCTGACATGTTCCAGAAAACACCCTTAGAAATCTTTGTGTTTTGAAGTTACTAATGGCTTCTGAATCTATCCATGTACCAACTGTGAACACAAAAGTGCAGCTGCTCTCTCACCCCTTGATTTCTTTCAGCTTCAGCCAGAACAAGTTTTCTTTGTTTCCAGATAAGTTAATGGTGTCCCCTAAATAGCAAAGGACTTCTTAAAAAAGACAAAACTGGCACCAACCTGTCTCTCTCTCCCACAAATTCATGCAGAAAACTAGTCAGAAAACCACCAACAATGAGGAACAGTGTGCAAGACTTTTGGGATGAAGTTGACTGTGAAAACAATTCTGACAGTCTGACCCATATGTTTAATTGTGGGTTTCATGTCACATCACAGGCTTTCTGCTTTCATGCATTAACCCTAACCCCAAAAAATTAATGGGGGTGTGATTTGAGCTATCACAGAGTGTTTACAGCAAAATTACTGTATTTGGGGTTTGTGGCTTTTTTTCCATGTATAATGCACACATAAAGTAGGCAAGAAAGACTGAGTAGTGAGGCTCTGCTCTGGTCTGGGCAAGTTTATGTTGGTAAGTAATTTATTTTCCCAAAAGAGACTGCTGTTTCATTTACCCCAAAACATACCATGATTTATGTTATAAAGGAATAAAGATTTGTAGGGTGCATCTGTAGGAAAATGGTGTCCTCAGAGCATCCACGTAGATCTAGTGTCCCCTCAGAGTTTGGACTGATGTTTTCAAGGGTCTTCTGCACCCATTTATGGCCTTTTCTCCTGTTCCTTTCAGTGTTGGTGGTCTGGTGGTATCCTTTTATATTTTGATAAGGATGGAAATGTAACAGAGGAGGCCAGGGACCCCAACCCCATTGCTTCATTACTGCATGCAGAAAGACTGGGGAAATAGAGGTTTTGGCTCTGCTTTTGTGTAGCTAGGCCAAAACCATGGCTTCATCACGTCTCTTTATAACCCTGTTGTTCTCCATGTGACTCCAGTGTTGGAGTCTCAGTCCAAGATAGAGGCAAAATGACAGCAGGAGAGATACAGTATAGTGTAATACCCAAAGTGACAGTCACAAAACAAAGAGGAGTTGTCTGGCTTGTGTAGGTGTCTGAAAATGTACACTGAAGCCTTAGGTTGATGTGTTGCTCCTCCAGAGAGACATACTGAGAGGAAAATGGGTTTCTTTTGGCCTTCTGCGGAGCATTTGGTCTCCCTGTGTGATGACACATTTGCTGTCACCAACAACCTGAAAATTCCTATGTGAAAGTATTTTTTGCCTCTGTAGACATGGGTGCTTGAGTGAAATGAAGTAATCACAAAATAACAAGGAACGTGGCAATTACCAGCAGAACTCATTTGTTATCTGTTGTCGAGCCTCAGCAGTGGAGGAAACAGTCATCTGGGCGCCCTAATGAAAAGTGACAGACGTTCAGAGAGCGAGGGCTGATATTTCCTGACAGCATCACCATCTGCACTCTCAAAGCTGTAGAATCCAGACATCATAATCTGTTATGGGCTGTTTGTTATTGTACCTCCACGTCGCAGGGCACGCAGATCCTGGACTTACGTGTCGTCAGGTTCATATGCAGTCCCCTCACCTCAGTTAGGATCCTAATCCACAGACCCTCACCCTGCTCCCTAGTTGGATGTTTAGCTTTCCAAATAATCATGTCAGTAGCCTCAGATGCAGATATTTGAAAAGGGTGGGGAAAAAAAGGGAAAGAAAGAAAGAAAAAGTCTTCTAGCCTGCCAGCAGGCAAAATAGATGTTAACCTAATTCTTACCAGGGCAGATGGAGTTGTATAATCTGATTTCCAGGAGTAAGGAATTTTTTCAAGGAAGTAATGTTTTAGTATATATGATATTACCTCAGATTTCACAGCTTCAAAATGCTAATGTGGCAGTGGTTTTATGATCCTACTTCTACACAAAGCACTGGCACAGGGAAAATTGTTAAAGAACAAAAGATGCAAAAAAACCAGAGGGTTTTGCTAAATCGAGAAAAATATGTTGCCTCAGATATACTGGAACACAGAGATTAAAACAGAGACTACAGGACTAACCCAATCCTTTTTTTTCCATGCATCTTTTTCAGATAAAAAAGATTTTAAAAGTGACCTTGAGAGACAAAAGTACAGCAAATTAAATAAAAAATAAGCAGGAAAAAACCCCAAAATAACCAAACAGTGGGGGTTAACTTTACTCTGCATAAACCAATATTTCCTTACGTTGTAAGGAAGAGGGGGAAAGTCTGAAGGCACAAATCAAGTTACCAAGGCAGTGGTCAAGTTACCACTTTGGACTTGAAGAAAATGCTTTGTTTTGAGGTAACGTACCCTGAAGAGTGGCCTTGAATTTCCAACTTGTTTACTAGTGTACTGTGTTTGCTTGCCTGCCTGGTAGTGAGGTAGTGAACATGGGCCATTCAAGGTCTTAATTTTTTTCTCTTTTAAATGAAACAAAACTGAACAAAAGACCAACAAAGTCCCCCAGAAGGAGGGGGGACACTTCTCTGTCTCGTGGAGGAGTACTCCTATCCTGATCATGTCAAAGCCCAGGGTCTTCTGCTAAGTGTTATTCCTCAGAGCCCAGCTTGAGACGTTGCTTTCTTGTACACTCAGCTCCTCTGAGCACAGTGATGAGTAAGCTGTCACCTGATACATGCACTGATCTTTGAAGCCACCTTTAGCAACTAGAAGGAGGAGTTTGTATACCTCCTGAACTGAAACAGCTCTTCACTTAGTTGCATCCCAGTGTCTCAAGTGCTGAGAAAAAATGGAGAATTCAAGTCTTGTGTTCCTTCAGCTGGTTACCAGAAGGAGGTATGACCTGGGGCTGATTTCACAGAATCACAGAATCCTTTAAGTTGGAAAAGACCTCTGAGATTATTGAGTTCAGCCTTTGACTGATCACCTTGTAACTAGTCCATGTTAATTGGACTGTTAATGTCAATGTTTCTTGACCCTGAAAAGCTATAAAATTAGAATTATGTGGGGACACACTTGGTTCTTGCACCACTGGTATCGCAGATATCCTTGTTTTGTGGGTCTCCTGATTTGACTGATTTCTGGAAGTGAATACATAAAAATAAAGAAATGTGAGGTGAAGAGAAGAGCCACAAAAGCAGCTCAGCACTGAGAGGGTCATTGGCGTAAACAGTGCAGCTCTGACGCTCCCTGCAGGTCTCAATGATCAAAACACAGGGGGACAACAAGACTCCCTGTTCCTGCCTATAGATTTAGCAAGTGTAATGCTCAGTAAAACAAAGTAGCTGTATGAAAGCATTTATGGTTCTGGGAAATATGATGGGAAGAATTACAAGATCTGAAAAGTTTACTTTGAGTTCTACTTTATGAACATATATAAACTTTTTCAGCTGGTGAAATATCAAGAAAACAATCAGATCCTCAACAATGTAGATATAAGACCTAAAAGTCTGCTCTTGTACTATAGGAGATAAAAAACCAAATCATGTGTGTCATCAGCTGAAGTCAGCCAGGTCTAATAAACTGTGACAAATCAGGGCAAACTGTTCCTGGAGCAGTTTTTCCTTGGAAGGAAATATTGAAGAACACTTGGCTAAACTTTATGGGTAAACCATCAGCCAGTGATAGCAAGGAAGCATTGGCTAACAGAGTTATCCTCCTTGGAAATAAACACATACAGGGAGATGTGGGAAAGGGCCAATATCCCTCCAATGAGGCAAAGAAGATTTATTATATTCATTCTCCCATTTCTGGAGCAGATGGCTTCTACAGTTAGTCTTGTAACTGAGGATTTTTAGAATGAGCTGCTTCATGGGAAAGAAATGAGGGGGGAAAGCATTAGTAGGAGTTATGTTTACTAAGCAAATACAAGGCAAAG
>VYZP01003254.1:0-15549 GCA_013400635.1 Hypocryptadius cinnamomeus
CATGCTGCAGGGAAAGAAGATTCATCACCTCAATGATAGGACTACACCCCTATCCCAAGAACTTCCAGTACTTCTCAGTGTCTTTACTCACCTCACTCCTCCTCTCCAGGGAGGATTCAACCAGACACACTCACATGTACATCAGAACCAAAATACTCTGTCAGACACCACAGTTTGCCTTCAGGTGCTTCTGTAAGGTACTACAGAACCCAGCAGTGCCTTTGAAGTTCCAGGGAAGTGCCTCCAAGTATTCAAAGGTGGATCTGAGCAGGCCAGGCTCTAATGCCAGAGAAACCCTTCCAGCACTGCCAGTGTGGATGTTAAAAACAAACCAGTCTGAGAAACTGCTTCAAAGTCATTTCCCTGCCTTTTGCAAAGTCTCTTGGTGCCTCTGAGATAACCCCCTCTTGACTGTGAACAGGCACAGATATGTAGCTCTGCTTTTGCATGCTTTGGGATTTGCTTAACAGGAGTCATTTTCCCCCTGCAGTTTAAGGCCTCATTTCCCTCCCCTAATGGGCCATTTTAGCCACTCCAGTGTCTGTGGAGTGGTGCAGCCCTGCTGCCGTGGGGGCTGGTGTGGTTGGGTGTTAGATAGGGTATGGCTCTTACAGGAAGGAGCTGTGGCAGTGTGAGGCACCTGGTGCTGATAAACCCGTGGCCACACTGCATC
Source organism: Hypocryptadius cinnamomeus (assembly GCA_013400635.1). Taxonomy (NCBI): domain Eukaryota; kingdom Metazoa; phylum Chordata; class Aves; order Passeriformes; family Zosteropidae; genus Hypocryptadius; species Hypocryptadius cinnamomeus. Next base: position 674 of record VYZP01003254.1, read on the forward strand.
TGGAACCTCTTCTAGTCTGGCCTAAAATGCTGTGGGCTTGACCTGTCTGCTCATCCTGTGGGAAACAAAAAACCTGAAAGCTGAAGAGGTACCAGGACCTGTAAGTGAAGAATCATCACAGAGCATCCAGTGCTCTTCACACCGGGTACCCTAAAGGTAATTGCTCTGAAAGGCTTCCCCTTCACAGAAGTGCCTCTCTCTGAGCAGCCCTGACGTGCTCTCCCAGCAGAGCTGAGTGCTCAGGGTTTGTTTGGAAAGCTCAGTGTTTTCCTGCAGCTCCCACCCCCCAATCTGTCATCCCTCAGCCATCCCTCAGTCTGGCACCCCCAGCCTGTCCTCACAGGAGCCCTGCTGCTGCTGGGAATTGGGCTGGGGCTCGGAGCTGTGCAATTCCCAGGGAGCCAGCAGCGTTTGTGCAGGCCACAGGGGCTCGGCGTGCTGGATGTCAGAGTTTTGGATGACTAATTCCTACAAAACACTGGCAGGCTTCCTTGGAAACCGCACTCCTGAGCAGCAAGTTGCTGGAAGAATGGCTTTTAAACCTCCAGCCTGCCTGGTACCCAGATGTTCACAGCCACTAAAGAGCCTGGCAGCCAGTTTTCCAGCTCAGCTATTACTGCTCTGTCTGCCCAGATCCCCAGATCCCAGATCCTCAGCTTCCTTTGTCCCTGCTCTCAGGTCTGTGGTGGAGATGTGCTGCCCTGTTAAACTACTGCCACACTGAACTCAGAGGGCAGCAGCATTCCTGCAACAGCCAGTGAGGAATGGGGAGGGAATTCATTCAGCGAGGGATGGGACAGGGAGCTGCACTGCTCCCTGTGCCCCAGAACCATGGACTGTGAGACTCCACAGCACTGGCAATGTGCTCCCACCTTTGCAGGGATGCAGCATTTTAAGCAGTGGCCAAATGTGACAGCTGCCTGCTGCTGTCTCAGGATGAGGGACAATGGATGGGCTAAAGCCAGGGAAGTCACAGCAGCTGCCATGCCCTGAGTGCAGGGCCATGGCCTCAGAGTGCCAGGAGTGCAGGGCTGAGGGAAGGGGCTCCTGGAAGGGCAGGGTGCCTGTGGCAGCTGTGTGAGAGACCCAGTGCCTGCATGGAGCAGAAGTGAGTCTGCAAAATGCCACAAAACCTGGGGTTGGAAACCAAAAATGCCACAAAACCTGGGGTTGGAAACCAAAAATGCCACAAAACCTGGGGTTGGAAACCAAAAATGCCACAAAACCTGGGGGCACCCAGCACTTCTTTGGCCAGGTCTCAGGGCCCCAGCACAGCCTGGAAGCAGGGGAGCAGGAGGGGTCACTGCTTTGGCCTCACACCTCCCGTGGCCGGACCCTTCCTGTGCCCTGGCCGGGGCACAGACTCCCTGTGCCCTGCCCTGCCCTGCCCTGTGTGCAGCTCCTTTGGGCTCCTCACACACAAGCCTAGGGCACAGCCAGCAGCAGTCACCAATGGCCACTTTGTCTCTTGCCCCTCTCTGTTGGATGCAGGGTGGTTTTTCCAGGTCCTGCTCTGTTGGGAGGTGAGCCCAGACAGGCTGGCACCGGCAGCAGGAGCAGTCCCTCCTGGGCTGTGGCTGTGCCACTGCTGCCCTGTCAGCTGTGCTGTCACTTGTGTGGCTTTGCCCTTCTTGCTGCAGTGGGAATCAGGCCTGTCTTGCATAATGAAACTGAATCTGGCCAGGTAATGCTATCAGCTGGCTTTGTCTGTGTGCTTATCTCCTAACCAAGCATCGGCCCTCGGGAGAGGTTCCAGCCCTGTGCCCAGCTCCCAGCCAGCTTTGTCACTGTTTGCTCTCCGTAAGGTCAGTGAGAAGTTTCCATGGGCATCAGTGGCACTTAGAGCTGTGTGCAGGGAGGTCATCAGCCACCCCCCTGGCTGTGATGAGATACCTGCAGGAGGTACTCAGTGAATTCCAGAGCTCCCAATGCTGCTGGCCACTGGTGCTCTGGATGGAGGTCACACGAGAATCCCTGTTTATTGACAAGCCAGCAGCAGGCCTGTGCAATGACCTTCCAAGCTGCCACAGCACCTGTGTCTGCAGAGTTCCATCCATAACCTTGGCCCCTTTCAGGAACAGGGAGCAGCTGAGGAATGCCCAGTGCTGCCACGAGTGTCACCCAGCAGAGGCGTTTTCACATCCTTGTAGGAGCCATGTGTGATGCCAGAGCAGTTACTCTTCAAGGTTTCACAGCAAGAACTTGCTGGCAGATAATACCCACAGGATGGCAAATGCACCTCGAGCTGTTCCATGAACTCAGGCTAAGCAGAATCACCAGGAAACTTGTGCTGGCTTTTCTCTCTGTGCCATGCTGAGCTGCTGCCAGTGTGAGCTGCAGGAGAGCACAAGGTGTCTCAGCACTCTCTCCTGGCAGGACGTTGCTGCTCTCAAATGAGACCATTTGTAGTTCCTCAGCTCTCTGAAAAAGCCCAGTTTTGCACTGAGAAGAACTTGCTGTCCAGACATTACCAACTTCATTTTCTGCCCTTCTCATCTCTCCAGGTAATGACCAGAGCCCCTGGCCATTTCCTAAATTGCTGAGCAGTGATTTTCCTCACTCTCAGATCCTGCTGCTGGCAGCCTTGCTAAGGCTCTCTGTTACAGTTCTCAGTTCAAGTCCATTTCCCAGGGGAGGAAATGATTTGTTTCAGTTCCCTCTCCCCCACATGGGTCATTGTGAAGATCTCCCAGTGCATCATCTGTGTTTATCCCAGGTTACCAGTGGGGCACACTGGCTGCCTTCCCTGCTGGAAAAAGCACATGGAGTCTCTAAAAACCAGGGCCAAAGTGCTGATCTCAGATCTGGGATCTGGGCTTATTTTTCCAAATGGACTGAGCTGGGCTTGTGGGGCGGTGAGGCTCTGAAATTAAATTTCTTGTGTAACAAAGAATAAATTTCTTGTGTCGATGTGCCTCCAACAGGGATTTTTGGGTGAAGTTGAGGTCATTGAGATGTAGGGTCTCAGTGAGGGATACAGAAGTTATGAGGGCTATGGGGGCATTGAGGTGTAGGGGCTCAGTGAGATATATGGGAGTTATGGGGCTCTGAGGGGTTTGAGGTGTAGGGTCTCAGTGAGGGATACAGGAGTTATGGGGCTCTGAGGGGTTTGAGGTGTAGGGGCTCAGTGAGGGATATGGGAGTTATGGGGCTATGGGGGCATTGAGCTGTAGGGTCTCAGTGAGGGATATGGGAGTTATGGGGGCTCTGAGGGGTTTGAGGTGTAGGGTCTCAGTGAGGGATACAGGAGTTATGGGGCTCTGAGGGGTTTGAGGTGTAGGGTCTCAGTGAGGGATATGGGAGTTATGGGGCTATGAGGGCATTGAGCTGTAGGGTCTCAGTGAGGGATACGGGAGTTATGGGGGCTCTGAGGGGTTTGAGGTGTAGGGTCTCAGTGAGGGATACAGGAGTTATGGGGCTCTGAGGGGTTTGAGGTGTAGGGTCTCAGTGAGGGATATGGGAGTTATGGGGCTATGAGGGCATTGAGCTGTAGGGTCTCAGGGATACAGGAGTTATGGGTCTCTGAGGGGTTTGAGGTGCAGGGTATCAATGAGGGATCTGGGAGTTGTGGGGGCTCTGAGGGATTTGGGGGTTGAGACTCCATAGCCCTCCTAGCTTTCAAAGACCTCCCCGCCCTCCAGTCCACCAAAGAATTAAATTCCTTGTGTAACACATCGAGATGCCTCCGACAGAGATTTTTGGGTGCAATGCCAGGGCTACTTTCCTGCCCCACAGCCATGTCCCCGTGCTGAAGCTGTGCCCTGTCCCTGCAGAACGACTCCTGGGGGAAGCAGTACTCGTACGCGCTGTTCAAGGCCATGAGCCACATGCTGTGCATCGGCTACGGGCAGCAGGCGCCGGTGGGGATGTCGGACGTGTGGCTCACCATGCTCAGCATGATCGTGGGGGCCACCTGCTACGCCATGTTCATCGGCCACGCCACCGCCCTCATCCAGTCCCTGGACTCCTCGCGCCGCCAGTACCAGGAGAAGGTAAGGACAGCCCTGCTGGGGCTGGGGTGCTCTCTGTGCTGTCTGGGGGGAGCCCAGGGTGGTCTCTGTGCTGTCTGGGGGGAGCCCAGGGTGGTCTCTGTGCTGTCTGGGGGGAGCCCGGGATGGTCTCTGTGCTGTCTGGGGGGACCCCGGGGTGGTCTCTGTGCTGTCCAAAGGGAGCCCAGGGTGCTCTCTGTGCTGTCCACAGGGAGCCTGGGGTGGTCTCTGTGCTGTCCAGAGGGAGCCCAGGGTGGCCTCTGTGCTGTCCAGAGGGAGCCCGGGGTGCTTTCCTTGCTGTGAGGAGGGAGCCAGCACTGTCAGTGTGGGAGCCAGGGCTGCTGTTCCTTGGCCACTCATCCCCATCCATCCACTCCCACACCCCTCAGAGAAAAACAGCAGCAGGATCAGTTAACAGCAGGGCAGGGAGATTATTTTGTTGTCTCTGCCTGTCTCTGTACACCAACGTTATCAATGGCACCAGTACCTAAAATTTTAAGTCACTTCTTCCTTTCCCACATCTTGTTTCAAACCCCAAGTGAATGTTCCAGAATGTGCAGCTTTTGTTTAGCAAGTGCTCTCTTTAAAAGTATCCAGATTATTCACTCCAGTGCTCCTGAGTGAAGCTGCAGAACAACCCCCAAAGCCCAGATCAAGGCTCGGGAGCTTGGAGCAGGTTCCCCAGGTAGCTGTGGAATTAATGGCACCATTGTTGGACTGCAGAATGGAGGGCACAGCCAGAAATGTCACGTCTGATCAGGTTGCCACTGCCACAGTCACTGAATCCGTGAGCTGGCAAGGCATCCAAAAAATGCAGCTGCCCTCAGTTAGTGGGGCTGGGGAGGTTTCATGGCCAGGGTTTTGTGGGTACGTTTGATCTGGAGATTAAGAAGAGGAATTGTTCCTATTCTGACCCTGCCAGGTGCAGTTTAGGTGAGAGGGGAGCTGTGATTCAGGTGGGGAAACTGTGACCAGCAGGCACTGCTCAGGTGAATTTTAAGTTCAGGGAGGAGGTGGGATGACCTTGGAACAAATTTGAGACACAGGAATTACAATGGGAGGGGAGAGCAGGGCAGAGAGGGAGAGCAAAGGAGACCAGAGGTTGACTCATGCTTGGAGCATAGGGAAGATCCCAAACCACAGCTAGAGCTAAAGGAGGGGGAATGCCCAGGAGAAGAGTGTGGAGGCCTGGCATGCATGCAGAGCATCCAGAGTTTTAGCTCTGTGTCACAGCTGAGCCAGGCTGATCCCCACGGAGAGCAGGGCACGCCAAAGAGAAGGACACTGCAGCACTGGGAGTGCAGGCTGATCAAATCTCGGGATGCAGAGTGTTTATTCAAATGTGTTTGAAGTAGCACAGAAGTCAAGGACTGATCTGCAAAGCCAACCACCTGGCCAGCCTGGCACAGCCAGCACTGCACCTGCAGCACTGGGCACTCCGGGCTCTGGCTGCAGCCTGCGCTCAGACAAGGGCACAGCTTGACCCTGGCACTGGGATCCCGGGCAGTGCTCAGGGAAATCAGTGCCCAGGAAGGCAGCAGGGACTGTAGAGGGGGTGGCAGGGACAGTGGGAAGTGTGAAAGCTTCGTTAGAACGTGGGGATGTGAGTGAGAGGGTTAACAGAGCCAGAAGAGCTCTGGCAGAGGGGAGAGGATTGAACCAAGGGTGTATTTCCTATGGCAGGTTCATTTCCCAAGTGATCCTGCGAGGATCAAAACCTCAGGGATTGAGTACGTTCATTTTCCTCTTGCAGATGGGACTAATGATGGCCTAAAAACAAATATGTATTTACTTTGTGCATTCCTTAGCACTTGAATAGCCATGATTAAAATGAGGCTGCTGAGTGATTTGCAGCCCTGCAACTCAATTTAGTTCAGTCCTCCTGGGACAAAGTGTCTGCTGAAGCAGATTAGAGAGAGAATCTCAACAAGTTTGGAGGTTGATTGGTAGAAGCCAGCAGCAATTGAGAGACCTCTGCTGAGCACCCTGTGGGCTCTGCCTGTCCCTCAGCACAGCTCAGCCTGCAGGGGCCTGGGGAGCTGTGCTGGGAGTGGCCAAGGAAAGGGACACCGTGGAGAGGGAGAGGAACAGCACAAACACAGACAGGAGAGGAGGTTATAACTGGAACTGCCCTGGGAGGCTCTGCTGTGTGGGACCCTCAGGACAAGGTTCAGGAGTGGATTTTTGGGGAGGTTTCAGATTGTCCAGACTTCTGCCAACCCACTGGTTCTTCCCTTGGACAAGCAGGGCTTTGGAAAAGAGGAATAAAAGCCCAGCTGTGCTGTCTGTTGGCTTCAGGAGCAGGCTTGTCTCACTCTGCCTTGGATTCTCTGAACACTGGGACATTTAATCCCTGTCCTGTCAGAATCTCCTCCTGGAGCCTCTCACTTCATGCTGTGCTGGTTGTGCAAGGCAGAGAAGATGGGTGGGATCCATGGGGAGGCAGGAACCATGGGGAATTCAGAGGGAATGCCCCCCTCCAAGCCAGGGAGGTGCTGAGGTTCCTGGGTACAAGGGCACAGTCCCCTGTGGCACAGAGCCCTCCCAGCCATGGTGCAGGGCCAGCCCTGGCCTCTCTCCAAATGGGAACAGCTCTTTGGGTGGGGGTCTCTGAAGGGACTGTTTGACCTCCAGCCCCAGGGGCAAAGTGAGAAGGGACCTGTCTGCCCCATCAGGGTTTCTCATGGTCACAGAGAGTCAGCAGCGGGATCACGAGCTGACTCCACACTATCCTGGCATGTTTCCTGCATGTGAGACACCACCACCACAGCTCCTTCCTGAGGCATTCTGGCAGAAGAATGTCCCCAAGTGCTGTTGTGCAGTGTGGTGTTGTACCTGAATGGATGTGACAGCTCTGACCAAGAACTGAGCCCGTTCTCACCCAGGGCTCCCTGCCACTGTGCTCAGCTGGGCACACCTTCCTGGCTTCCCAGACCCTCACTGAGCTCATCTCTTCTCCCACATTCGTTTTCTGTCACATCAGTGGGTTGAAAGAGCTTATTTGTGAGCCCATGAGTGCCAGAGCTGGTGCAGGTGCTGGTGGAGGGGGTCAAGGACAGGAGCAGGGGTACAGGACCCTCTGCAGCTGTGCATGGATCATCTCCAGCCTTAACTTCATCACTGCCTGCAGAATTACCCTCCAGGCTGTGTAACTGTGGCTCACATCAGAGGAACACTGTTCCCTGCCCAGGAGAGAAATAAATAGCCAGATATGCCCGTTATTTTCATGCTTTTTGCAGGTTCTCCTTTTAATTTCTTTCCCTAATCCTGCAGCTCAGCTGGATTAGTATTTCTGTCAAGTCACCACGCACACCCTCTCCTCCTCCCCAGTGCTCTGTAACCTTGAGGGCTGGGGAGAGGGATGGTGCTGCTCTCTGCAGCTCCTTGGAGCAGGGCAGGGATGCTCAGCCCCCAGTGTGAGAAATGATGCTCACTTCCAAAAATTGAAAAGGTTTATTAAAACCTTTTAAAAAATACAAACCTTTATCAAAAATACAACAGAAGACTCAGAGAAAATATTACAGCACCAGGAGCAGAGGATTTTTCCCACCATGTGCTCATTCACACAATGAAGGTTTTGCCTTTAACCCTTCAGTTCCCCCAAAGTTCTGCCCATCGACTCCTCCTCCCTGCCCAGTGGTGGAGTTCACTTCCTGACATCCTGATTGGAGGTAGGTGCTGCCACAGTAAGGAGCCAACCCTCCCAAACGTCCCAAACCCAGGTCACTCCTGACAACAACACAAGGGGGGGNCAGACCTACACACTAAAGCAGAACAGAATCTGAAAAATAGAGAAGCTAAATCTGAGGCATCCCTGAGAGGCAGGGCTTGCTGCTGTCAGCACTGCAGAGCCCACTAAAGCCCTAATCTCTCCTTCCAGAGCCTCATCTCCCCTCAGGATCTGCTCTCCTCACTCCTTCCTCACTCCTCCTCCTCCCTGAGCAGTCCATGCAGTGCCTCTTGTTCTTAAAATACCTCTTGACTCTTCCCTCTGGGTAGGGACTTGCACTTTCCCTTGTCATGAGGCTCTTCACAGCCTCTTTGCCTGGGCTCCCCCAGCCCAGGGCAGCTTCACAGTGGCACCCTAATAATGTTCTGTGCTTGGAAATCCTAATGTTCAAGGATTCCTTTTCTTTTGCAAGCAGAACTCTGAAACATGGCCAAGGTCTTTACCATATTTAGACAAGCAGTATTACCCAGCAGGGTCTCTGAAGCAGCACGTGCTGCAGCAGGATTGCAGGGGGACACTGAAGAGAGAATCACTTCAGCAGCCCTGCAGAGCACTGCCATCACCCCTCAGCTCCTCACCCCTCTGCACAGCCCTCAGCTGATCCCTGCTCTGCCATCCAAGCACTTCATTGTGCAGCTGGAACATTTCAGCCCTTCTGTCAGCACCCTGAACCCAGCAAAGAGAAGCTGGGGAAGGTTTCGTCATGGGAAAGGCTGAAATAAAACAACTGGAATGCTCTGTCCCTGTTGGGGATGCTGGACCAGGATTTGTTGGGGAGAAGTCCAGACAGTGCCCTTGGCCTGCCCACTGCTCTGAGAGCTGGGGACCTGTCCTGGGGCTCAGGCAGTCCTTGCTCCTTCTTGGAGACCAGTGTCATAATAGTAAAATAATAGTTTTAGTTTAATAGTAAAATAATAGTTTTATTAGCAACAAGTTTAAAGAGTGATTCGGGCTTTTTTATGGTCCATGGTGAAGCTGTGGAACTCACAGCTCCAGGGTGCTGCAGAGCTCCAGAGTCTCATTAACCTCAGAAGATTTAGACAAATGGACTTGAGGAGAACCTTTCAGGTGTTGCTGAGTGCCCAGGTGCAGATCCAGCCCCTGGCATGGGAATCCCAGATCTGCTTTGTCAGTGGGCAGGAGCTGGAGTCCTCCTCCTCCTCCCCATGAGCCTGTGCAGGGAACTGGGGGCACAGATCCTTCCTGAATAATCCCACCAGCCTGGCACCGTGCCCACAGAGCTGATTAACCCTTTGCTGGAGCTGTGGTGCTTGCTGGGGCTCAGGGCTGGCTCAGCCACACTGTGGTGGCTCTGGCAGCTGCTCTGGGAGCCTGCAGTGGGCACACACTGCCACAGTTCCCACCGAGCTGGCAGGGGGACACTTCACATCCTCTGCCGCTCTGGGCAGGCTTGGAAGTGACATTCCCGAGAGGATTGGTCGCCAGGAGGTTCTCAGGGATTGTCCCCACATTCCCTGAGCTCACAGGCATTCTGGAGAAGTCTCCTCCTGAGCCAGCACCCACGGTGGAGGTCAGGGGAGCTGCAGAGCTCACTCACTCCTTGGGTAATGTGTGTGAAGGAGAGGGCAGGGAGTGCAGCACTCCAGAAATTAAAGGTGTTTGCAGCACTTAATCAAATGCAAAATGTAATCAAATTTCCTAATTGGAAAAAAGTTTGGAGAGCCTGGCTTTATCGTGTCATGCCAGCACTGGGTTTTTGTTCCCTCTGTGGAGAGATGGCCTGAGCACTGTTGTGTATCAACTGTCAGTCAAAGCACCCCAGGCTGATAACAAGGCTGATAAATGATGGCTCCAGTGATTGTGTCACCCCAGGCACTGGGGTGCCAGCACTAGGCCCAGCACTGCCCCAGGGCAGCTTTGCTTTTCTGCAATCAGGGGGTTCTGGCTGCTTTGCAGAGCCAAAAGAATGCAAGAAACAGGTAATGGGGTGTTCATCTCAGCCAGAAACTCAGAAATTGTGTCAGTTGTTTTAGGTTTATTTAATCCTTTCCCTGAAAGAATCCTGGGTTGGTTATAAAACAGAAATGTTTGTTTAATGAAAACCTCATGGCTTCTTTTCAGAGTGCCTTGAGGTGCAAACTGCCTTAACCAGACCAGGGCTGAGCAGTTCCTTCTCTTGCAGGGGAATATGTCATTGGTAGACTTCAACTTGGTTTACCCATTCCTGAGAGCAGGCTCATTCTGAGGCTGTAAAACATGTCAGAAACAGCTCAGATTGTGACATCTCCACCCTGGGCCTGGAAGGCAGACAGGTCCTTCTGCCCTGTGACCACCACGTGGCACCTGCCTGCGTTGTCATGGCAAGGGAACATCCCTGCCTGGGCAGCTCTTCCATCCCAGGGAGGGGTTTCACACCTCAATATCAGTCTGGGAGGTCATGCTGGCACTCGAGCTGTACATAAATAGATAGATAAATAAATAAATAGATAAATAAATAAATACATAGCTGAAGAGCTGATGCTGCAGCACAGAGCCTCCCTGAGAGCCACCTGTCCTGCTGCTCCCAGCAGTGCTGGTCCCTCACTGCACACACCCCCTGCTCCCCTGTCCCCATCTCCAGCCTTTGGGGGCACTTTTCACTTCATTCCCCCCCTTCTGCTCTTCTGCAGAGAGTACTGCTGATCCCTTTGCCCTGTCCCATTCCAGATGTGTGGCTCCGGTGACCTGACACCTCCACAGTGTCCTGTGACACTTCTAAAGATGGACTGACCATGGCCAGAAGTGCCCTGTGCTGGCCTAGTGCCTTCTGGCAGGATGTGGCCTCTCCAGCCCAGCCAGGCACTCCCTTCAGGGCCATTCCCAGGGAAAACAGGCTGTTCCATAACCCAGGTGTGCAAGTTTGTCCATTTTGCATTCCCTTGGCATGCACAGGATTAGACTTTAGACCACAACATTTCGTGCAGAGGGATTTGTCCCACAGCTCCTGCATCTGCTTTCCTCAGAGCCCTGAGCAGCAGAGATGGTCAGAGGCAAACAGGGGTTTCATCAGGCTCATTATTGATCCTGCTCAGCCCAGTGCCATCCCCCAGCCCAGGAGGGGGATTGTCCAAAATCCCTGCCTGAACAGGAATGGGATCGTCCAAAATCCCTGCCTGAACAGGGATGGGATTGTCCAAAATCCCTGCCTGAACAGGAATGGGATTGTCCAAAATCCCTGCCTGAACAGGAGCTGATGGGAGTGAGGGGAGGCAACTCACAGCCATCCCCAGTGCAAGGAATGTGGACAGAAAGTGGGAGAAAAGCTCCAGGAATTATCTGTACAACAGCAGGAGATCAGGAGCCTGACTCTGGGTGAGATAATTCCCCAAGGTACTGTGCAGTAAGGGAAAAAGTGTTCCAGGTTTCCCAGGAGGTGACATTTAAAACTCATTTTCTGGTGGCAAAATGAGCCAGGGCCATGGTACAGGAATCAATGAATCCAGCCTTTGGAAAGGCTCACAACCAGGACATCACATAAAGCTCTTGCAGAATGGAGGAGTTCCCAGGTTTTTGTCACAGAACTTCTGTTGTTCCTTAAACCCCTCCTGCAGTCCTGTGACTCCATGAGAATGACCATGTGGAGCAAGCTGTAGGATAGAATAGATCCTGAGGGTGGCAATATGAATGGCTTAAGAGAGAAAAAACCCCAGAAGTCAGCATTTCCTTGGGTTTGCTGATTCCTGAATGCTGGGGAGCTGCACTGTTTGACTCCTAATCAGAGATCAGGGAAAATAAAGCAAGGATTGCACTGTGTCCTGTCAGCAGCCTCCATGTGGTGAATCCCATGAGCTGATCTTCCCCCTGAGGAGCACTGCTGCACTTGGATGGCTCCTACCCCAGCCTTGGCAGAGCACCACCATCCTTCCCTGAGCTGAAATGCTCCTCTGGAGCCTCCTTCTCCTTCCCCAGGTGCATCTCTGGTGACTTCTGTGGGCTCCAGATGTGGAGATACTTGTGACTGGGATTAAACCCAGTGCCACTGTGATCTCAGGCTAATCCTGAAAGGATCCAAGCAGTGCCAGAATCATGGAATGTGCAGGCTTGGAAGGGACCCTCAGGGATTGTGGAGCCTTGCACAGGACACCCCAACAATCCCCCCCTGTGCCTGGTGGTTTTCACCTTCAGAAATGGGGCAGGTCTGAGCCTGTTCAGTGATTTATCCCTGCCAGGGAGAGGAGCGTTCCTGATGGGTATTGAGGGCATGGAAGGAGTTAAAAATATTCAGTTGTCTTTGGGCTGTGAGTGTCAGAGCTTTGGTAGAAGGGGAGGGAAGTGGTGAGAGAGGAGGGAAAGTGGCCAGCTAGAGGAGCAAAAATCCCCAGCTGAATGGTTTCCTTTTGATATATTAATACCTCCTTCAAGGGCTATTTGAGGAAAAACAGACTTAAGAAAATGAGCTGGGATTTAAATGGGCTCGATTGTCTTCAGAGAGATTTAAATAATTCCTAAATGAGTGTTTTTAGTTGAACTCAGAGAGGCCACTAAGCTCTGAGCACAGGTCAGGCTGGGGACAGGGAGACAAGTGGGAGGCTGAGCAGAGAGGAGGAGGAGGGAGGAGGGGAAAGGACTGTCAGGGGAGGCCTGGCCAGGGCTGGAAGGCAGCAAAGGGACACCAAGTGGCTGTAGAGAGGGCCAGCCGAGTGTGGCATCATCTGCCTGACCCCACAAGAGTGGGGCCTTCAGCAGCTCCAGGGGAAGGGGGAAACCCCCAGTGAATCTTCAGTTTCTCAGACATGGGAAGAAGGGGTTGATGCTTTCAATTCTGACCCCATCTCTGCACAAGGGAGAGCTGAGGGCCCCAAAACCCTCGTGGCTGAGAGGAGGGAGCACCAACAGAGGCAGGAGAGACAAGATCTCCCTCTCCTTAACCATGACAGAGAATGATGGTTCCTTATTTCACAGCTTGCTTTTATAACCCTGATTTCCATTTGCAATGGGAAGCAGCACCTTTATTCGTGGGGGAGTAAATTTGTCCTGTTTTCCCTGGGAGCCTTATCTGGGGACAGCGGTGACAGGGGACTCTGACAAGCCCTGGGGACACTGCAGAGCAGTAATTTATTGCTTTTGTTGCAAAGCCATAAATCCATGTTCAGTGGTGAATAAGCAGAGTCCCAGTCACCCCATCCAGCCCATGCTGGTGCATTTTTGGAGTGTGGGGATGTTTTTCCCAAGGAGCAAAGGGCAGTTAAGATGGACAGCAAGTGCCAGTGGAGCAGAGGACAGGGGCAGGGGCAGGTGGCTGCAGCAGGTGAGGAGAGGCACCTGGTGACACTGGTCACTGCACTAAAGCTGAGAGCCTAAGGGGATGTTTTTGGCAAATCATTTATTCAACAAAAATGCAGCATTAAAGCAAGCAGAGCTCTTGGTGGATTTTAGATAAATTTAATAAACCTGAGTCAGCAGAAGCTCGTGCCTCATGATTTCCCTTTCCATGGTGAGAGTCCCACACATCCTGTGCCTGGTTTGCCAGATCCCACGGGTGTCTCAGGCTGCAGTGCCTCTCCAGTGGCAGGAGACATCTGTGGTTAGATGAGCCAAAAACCCTGAAACTTTCTGCTTGGAGCACCATAACCTCCAAAACTCTCTTTGGGTGAGTTGCCTGCCCACAAGGGAGCTGCTGTCTTCCACTCTGCTGCTGCTTTCCACTTCCTTTCCCTCCCTCATTTCCTCGGGGCACCCAGCACATCCTGCCACAGCCATCCCTGCAGAACCTGAGCCACGCAGGTGACAAAGGGCCCGTGGGAGGTGGGGACTCCCTTGCCTTTGGTCAGGCTGGAGGAGTCAGGAGTATTTCCAGGCAGTTCCTGTGCTTTGGGAATGCCAGCAAGCCCCGAGTGTCCCCTCTGCCACCTTGGCTCGTGGGAGTGATGCCCTCTCCTGCATGGTGCAGATGGAGCTGGCAGTGCCAGCACAGGCTGTCCCTGGAGCAGGACCCGGGGCTGTAACGAGCACAACTTCACTAATCAGGCTCTCCTGCACTAAAGGGACATTCAGGGACACGTTTATCAGGGAGAGGAGTGGAAATAGGGCTGGGAAAGGAGCAGCACAGTCCTTTTGTCAGCAATTAGTGCAGTGCACACTGAGGACTGTGTCCTGTAAGTGCCAGCAGTGAGAGGAGCGTGACCATTCCCTGCACACACCTTGGCCTGCAGTACCTGCAGGGCAGTAGGACCCTGGTACAGCCCTGGCCCTTGGGGAGGTGTCCTTTACTCACAGAAAACACCAGCCATCCCCAAAGCTGCTCTGCCATCAGAGCATGCCCTTGTATTCCACTGGAACTGACAGCGTGCAAATGTGAGCCATCAGGTGAAAATGTGGAGGGATTAGGGTGAGTCCTTGGGGCACAGGAGCGAAGAAAAGGGGAAGAAAGTGATGGGAAAGCAAAGGTTCCATCGTGGCAGGGTGGGCAGGAGCACAGAGGGGAGAAGCAGCAGGCTGGGACTGCAGCTCCAGCCCAATAACCAGAGTGTTGATCAGGGTGTGCCCCTCTGTTTGCTGTGAGTGCACACCCAGGGCAGGGTCTGTGCTTGCCCCGTGCAGCCCCTGGGGCTGCTCCTCTGTGACAGCTCTGGAGCCCAGCTGGCCACTGTCCTGCCATGTGCCATGGAAAAACCTTCCTTGGGTGTGGGTTTGTCATTCACCCCAGGTGAGAGTGAAAGGAACACGCTGCTGCTGTGCCACACTCAAGGTTTTATTCTTCTAAGATCTTCTAAGTGTGAGAGCTCCAAGGGGATGCAGTGTTATCTCTGCTGTGGTAGCAGTAGTGAAACAGCAACTGCTGAGTGGGATCTTGAGCAGGCAAGTAGTAGTGAGTGAGCAGGAAGGGTCTCTAGCATATGAGTATAGGTTAAATATGGTTATAAACTAATGAGTTTAATACACAGTATTAGTTTTTAGTTTTTATTTTTTATCTAATCATGGCCTAATTCTAGTGGTTGTAAGATTTTACACAACATTACTGGAGTATTGCTCAGAACTACGTATGTATTTCTGTCAGTTTTTGTTGTTTATGGGAACACTGTATCTAAAAAATATGAACAACAGGTTAAGTTTACATTTGGTCTGGGGTAGGGTAACTTTATGGAAATAAAGTTTGGCACTACTAAGGTAGAATTGTGCCTAAGGACAAAAAGGCCTCTGCTCTCTGCTGCAGCTTT
>VYZP01003256.1:0-24008 GCA_013400635.1 Hypocryptadius cinnamomeus
TTTAATAGAAACAAAGCAGAATTACATTATAAACCAGCTGATCAGCATCTTGTCCATTCGTGGGATGTGCTCTCACACACTGAGAGACCCAAGACAAATCCCTATTGACTCAGGGGGGTTTGCCTGAGCAGACTGGCAACAGGGCTCCTTGAAAGTGCACATGTACTTGCCCGTGCAAGGAAGCATGTACAGATCTCCTCAGACAGCAGGAGCCAAATGAATCTGATGAATGTCATTTTATCTGCTGCTGCGGCTGTTTATAATAATAAACCTACTAAATTCCTTGGTCTCTGCAATTTCTGTGGAAGTTGACCCAAGATTATGTCTCCAAGAAAGCAAATACAAAAGTGTTAGAAACCACAGCTACTTCTTCCCTCTCTGCTAGATGTTGTCTAATGAGTTCAACAAATTATATTCAAGATGCTGTTTTGCTGATTAGAAGTGTCACTACCTGATCCCTGAAGGCCACAGCCATGCCTCTATGTCCTTATGTGCAGACTTTTTGTCAATTTATGGTCTCTGCTCCTTGTGTTTGAAGTGTTCAAACCTCCAAAGAGTCCAAAAATGCTTTAAAAAATTATACCCTGTAACAAATAATCCATGTTCACAGAGGAGATAGCAGCCATTTTGATGCCTGACATTTTGAGGAAAATCAGAGTTTTATGTGAGTTTCTGGACCACAATCTGAAAAACAGTTCTCTCCTGGATTTACTCTTTTTTTTTTTTTTTTACAGTGTTTCTTTGTAACACTGGACAACTAACCTAGAAATCCAAAAATCCCAGTACCAACCACAGAGTTTGAAGATTGATGACACAGATTCAGAAATATCTGTGGAAGCATGGAGAAACAAAAGTGAAAGGTAATCTTCTATGGCATAGTCTCATACAGTTTTTCAAATATCTAATGCCATATTTTTTTCCTACAGAAATAGATAAATCCAGAAACTAGAAAAATTGGACAGAAAACTAGTGCTGGCTTCCCATGCAAAGGAGTGAGACCTTTTTTAAAATAGCCATAAGACTTGCTGTCAAGTAATGCCAGCAGATATTTCAAGAGGACCAGAAGAATATACAGTTTATTCCTGCTCCTGAACCCACAGAAGCTCTTTTTCCTCCTCTCGGTTTTTTGCTGTCATTCAACAGAACTGCAGGGTTACCTCACTCATGTCCACAGCTCCCTGGAGTTTAACACACCAGCCTAAATATTCATATTGAAGTTGCGGCTACGAGATTTTCACTCAGCTGCTTGCCTGATTTGGAGAGATGGAAAGAAGAAAAGTGCAGGAACCAACCATCTGTGTTCTTACCTGACGGCCACGTAAAACTTAACCCTTATGAGCTCAATGTAAGATGGAATTCATAATAAAAAGGAAAGAGGAATACTATGAGAATCACATGAAAACAGAGATCATGCTCGGGTTCTTCCAGCACCTCAAGTTTGACAAATACAGCAGCATCACACATGAACCGCTGGAAACGGGCTCACAACTCACAACCATCCCAGTTTTACCAAGGAAATAAAACAATTAACTGTGAACAGGCAATGAAAACAAACAGACATTCAGAAATTACTCCATGTCCCACACTGTTGCCAAGGCCTCTCGAGCAGCAGCAGTGCTGCTGTAATGTTACAGCAGCAGCAATTTTGAAGTTAGCAGCAAGTTGGCCCTTCCAGCCAGGCTGAGTCACTCCCTCTCATCAGACAGAAATGACTTTACGCCCTGGAACATCAGAGCCCTGATCTCCACCTGTGTTTCCTCTCTCCTAAGCCTATTTTTTGCTTCCTACCTGCTGGTGCTGGTGGCTGTGCTCTCCCAGCAGGCTCGGAGCCGCTCCCAGTGTGACTGGCACGTTATTAACGGAGAGGTGGCTGCTGCCTCTCATTACACTTCCACTGAGTGAAAGCACCTCAGAACTAATTTAGCTTTCACTCACAGGGGAAGACACACTACTCCACCAAGAAGTTCGCTATTCTGCTGCCTTTAGCAATAAATTCCCCTTCTTTTTTTCTTTTAACATTAATAAGGTGAGAGAATAGAGTATTTCCAAAAGAAATTAAGAAATGCAGAAGATAGATGCAAGTGCAGAGGCTCCCTGTGAGGAACCACCAAGCCCGAGCCAGAGAGATAACACGAATACTGAAGCAGATGTGCAGGGTGGAGAAGAGCTCCACAGGCAAACAAGCAGTAATAAAGCCTGTGCCTAGTGCACAGAGTTAAGCAGGTCTCTCAACCATTTAAACTTTCTTCCCTGTTTGTGAGAGTTCTCTGTGGCAACAAATGCAAAACTCCTGTGAAATTAAGGGCTATGGAAATAATTTTGCTCCCCAGGCTGAGAAGGTCAAACAGATTCAGAAAGTACTTCATATCCGTCACTGTAAGAATAGAAACCTAATTAGAGACCAGACTTTGTCATCTAAAAGAGATCAAATTCACTTAAAGCTATCATCTGAAACATATTTTTTACAGACTTTCCCTTGATTATTAATTCATTTACTTGCACTGCATACAGGTTCACTTAAATGAACCACCTTTTAACTGCCAATCATATTGGATTTTTGAGGATCACTGTTTGTTGCACTTTTTTCTTTTCCTATTTCTAATATGTCTCCTATTTTTCTATTTTGGTGCTCTCTTTAAGACAGTATACTTTACATTTTGTGTTCTTATACATAACTTTAACAATGTGCATTATATACTGATGATTTTGTGTTTTACTAATGGACTAGTAGTACCACAGAGAAGTACCAGATCCCCAAACTAACAGATTGTATTGTACCCATGGGATTGGGAACATGTTACATGCAAAGATACCACAGGGTCTCCTCTGCCATGGCATCAAAGCCAGAAAGAAAGGAGAATTGAGAGAGATTTCTCTGGCCACATGCATTTAAAGATTTTCCACCTATATATCAATTAAACAGAGTAGGGGAAGTGTCAGTTAATCATTGCATAGATGGATTTGGATCAATATCAAGGACCAACCTGTGTATGCCTTACATATAAGGAAAACTTTACTCATGTTAATGGGTATTTTCTTATTCCTTCATATTTGAGTAAATTTAATGCCCAGAAAAGAGTAAAAAAGATTAACAATTACACTGGACTGGAATGCTTTGAACTTGCTGTGCCACTGCTTCAGCTAAAGGGGTGAATGTTTCTTTAATGGGCAAGTATAGAATGAGGATAAAATTGAATGTACTTTATCTTTCATTTTACCCTCATTTGAACAACAGTTAAGACTTAGTTTTTAAGCCAAATTTTTGCAGTGATATTTTGGTTAGTGTTTATCTTAGGCTCATACACCCTCTACTTCTTACTCTGTACTAAACACTGAAGATAAAAATCAAACAGAATTAGATCTCTATTCCTCAGGCTAGTGATAGATGCTGGGTAGGGAATCTGAGTTTAAATTTTTTTCTACCCCAAAATTATCTGCATCCAGAAAATTAATCAAACTTCCTCAAAAAAAAAAAAAAAAAAAAAAAAAAAAAAAAAACCCAAAAAAAAAAAAAAAAAAAAAAAAAAAAAAAAAAAGACATAAAAAGTTGGAGAGCAGTTACACAACCCGAATTTCTTTGCAGATAAAATATTGTTGTAGCTTTTTGCTTGTTTCTACCTATGAAAGTATCAATTCCTCTTTCAATTATGCGGCTATTGCTGGAGAGCATTACTAGCAGAAAAGTGACTTTGAAGACTTAACCACATCATTTATATGCGACATTAAAGTTCAAAATTTGATCCTAAATTATCCAGGTTTGGCTTGCCCAGCTCTGTGTCTGCAGATGTTTGTACAGATATATAAACAAACCCCAACCCATAGCTATTTGATCTTGGAGTGCAAGCTACACCAAGATGTCTCACTCTCATTTCCAAAGGTTTCCCACTGTCAGGCTGAAATGCCCGGGTGGGAAGACTGCTGTGAAATATGTAGGCAATGCTGCTGACTGCTTTTCAGAAGATGAGGAGCATTCGAAGGCATCAAATATTCCTGTGTGGATGTGTGTACATTAATCCCTGCCTTTGTGGTACCTACACTGAATATTGTAACACGTTGTTTAATAGATTGCAAGACTCATCTCCTCACAGACTGAACCCTGTTCAGATATGTCAGTGCTCCCACCAGGCTGCTGACTGATTTTAGCTATTCTAAACTTAACATCATTGTTGCAGAGAGATTATGTTGTTTGAAGGCTGAGTTTGCATCTTGCTTCCAGATTTTTGTCTCCACTGTTCCACTATTGGCAGAACTAGAAGTTCTAAATGTCCCTGAGACAGAAAACCTGTAATGAAGAAAGGGTAGGGCTTTCCTGAAAATGGAGTTCAGCTTATGCCTGCTTTAATAAGAAGTAATAATCTGTTGTTAAAAATTCATATCCCCACCCTGCTGTAAACTGGAGAAAGATGCTGGAATACTTGTTTTGTTTGTGGTGAAATACAGAGTAGGAAAGCTCAGATGTGACAGTGAAGAAAGACACAAAGCACCCATACTTCAGTAACAGCTTTTCAAAGCAGTAGTTTGAGTTTTCATTACTCTGTTCCACTTCATGGTTTCAGCTTCATTCTTCATTATGGCCTTTCAACAAGCAGTATAAAGGTAAATATGTGTTTATCCACCTCACAGAGCCAGCTGCTTTCAGTTCACCACACAGCCTCCCACAGCACTGAGGAAGTTCACACTAAAGAAGTATATTTAATAGCTCAAATAAACGAAAACCCCAAGCACAATGTAACTTAAATACGCATCCCAAGTTAATTTTAGTTATTTTTTCCAGCATTACTAAATGTTTTTATGGGTAATGATACGACTGAGCACCAGCCTTTCCTGAAAAAGAGCACCTCATTTCATGAGGGTCTGCACACCTCCCTGCTCTCCAACTGCACAAAAAAACGTGGAGAATGTGTAAGCAGTTTGTAGCACTGGCCTGCACCAGCCTGGGCCCATCTGGAATTTGCTAACAAACATGCCCAGATTCTATGTCTATTTTCATATCCTCTTCAGGACTTGTAGAGCAGCATTCACAAAGATCAGTCACTGCTTTCTTTATGTGAGAATGACTTCTGGCTCCTTTTAAAATCCCTTCTGGCCCTTCCATACAGTCAGCATAAGAATTTTCCACTGATAGGACTTGCCAAACTTCCCCTACATCTATTTCCATTTCTCTTCATTTTTCTTTCTCCTTTCATTTTTTCCCTCTGCATGCTGACTCCCTGGTTCCTCTTCTACTGAATTATGCTCTATTATTTCCACTGCCTGAAGAACTCACAGCTGAAGCATTATTTCTAACCTTATTTTGTATTCCTAGCACATCCCATAATCTGTTTTGAGTGTTATTTGCCACCAAGATGCTGACACAGCATCAATTTTGTTTTCATGGTCTGACTGGGTAAAAGTGTGCTTTACTACAGGCACTGGGTTAAAAAAAGTCAGCTCCCTAACAACAACACAAACACATTTGGAATGAGCCTTATTTTTTCAGGTGTTATTGTTTCTAAGTGGCAGCTGCAAAGCCTCAGCCCATCTTGGAAAAAAAAGGGGGAAAAATTATAAACTGAAATTACGTTTTTGTTGCATATTCTTTTATTCCTTTCCCAATTGTAATATGCCATTTTTTTTTCCCAGAGAATAAGCAGTCATACCTGACCCACATCAAAAGTAACTGTTGAACATGAGAGGGTCCCCAAAACCTTTTCTGACCTGTAAAAAAAAATTCTTTCCTTGTCTCAAAAATTACTGTTACCTAAACTGAGTCATTTATACTACAGCTCCTTGCTGTACGTGCTTAAGCACCCAAGGTATTCCCACCTCTTTTTCCTCTTTTCATGTGAAATTATGCTCTATGAATACACATAAACCTAAACCCCCATATCCAAGCCATTCTGAAGTTTTAGAGGAAGTTTGGTATGTGAACCACAGTCCCATTTTATAAAAAGACCCTTTTAACAGCCAAAACAACTTCTTCAGCACTTCTTTAGCACTGTAAGAACAGCGAAATATTAACTTCTGATAACTTACACTACCCATTTTTTAAGAAGGTCTAAGGGAGTTATTAAGAAAGCTTAACTCAGTGAGTCACTAATAAAAAATATTGCAAAATCATCATGCTTATTTATTTGATGTGTAGATTGCAAATATTAAGTCACTGCCAATCATGCAAATTCAATGCATTACAAAGAGTCTACTACAGCTTGTAAATAAGCACCATGTAAACTGGCATTAACAATTTAATTAAGAAAAAAAGCACAATTAGAGAGGAGTCAAATGCCTGAATAACTACAGGGTTTAATACCCAGCAATACAGGCTATGTCCAAAGATGCATCACTTTCAAAACAATTAAATAATAATGGTGCTGGAAAGCCAAGCTTGCCTCTGAAGAATGAGATAACTGTGGGATGCACACTGTCACCACCCCAAAAAAAAAGGTTTTTTTACCTCTCTTTCTCCCTTCTGTTTAAAGCACAGAGGAGGTACATGAAAAGAAAGATGCCAGTTAGGCTGGCTCCTTGACTTTCAGCCTGGCCTTGTGGAAGAGAGGTCACTAAATGACAAAGTGCCATGGGTCTCCTCAGAGTGATCCAGCTGTTCTGCACCCAGGACAAACACTGCCAAACCCAGGACAAGTCACTCAGGGCTGCCTGGGGAAAAGGCTGCTCAGGGAATTTCAGATCTGAGACCTGCCACCTGTTCTTGTTCTGGCCATCACCTTCCTGCTTTAGGCACAAGCTTTGCATACTGAAGGTGCTGCCTTTTGTCAGCTCCTGGATTCATGTTAAAAGGCATGAAGATAAGTGTCCTTATCAGCTCATCACCAGGAGCCACATGCAAGGCTTTTGCTACCTTTACTATTTCAGCTGAAGAACCTACCACAAAGAACTTCCTTAGCTAGAAATTCTCAGGTCGTGGCATGCACATGAATTCCATCTCCAACAACACTTGGAGGGACTCTGTGCTACCCTCTTGCTCAGTGCAGAGCCTGCTGACCTACCAGGCTTTAGCGCAATAGTCAGTGGCAAAAGAGGCTGTACCTGGACACAGAGCTAGCAGAGCTGGCTTTCAGTGCTGTCAGAGAACAGATATGAGCCAGTTACACCCTCAGCCTCCCTCAAAGAGCAGCTCCTGGCTCAGGGATTTGCACCCAAGCAGTGCCTTAGCTCCTGCCTCTGTCCCAGGAGAGACACAGGCATCCCATCACACAGCATGGGGATTTCAGACCTGCTGCAGCCAGCTCCAGCCTCCCCCACAGCCAGTGCTGACGTGCAGGGATCTCCAGGGAGCCAGTCTGACCCTGTGGTACCTGAGCATGACTCCTCAGTGACCATCATTTGTGACTCCCTTTTACATAATGGGGGGCAGAGGGGGAATAACCCAGAAAAATTGGGAAAACCAGTATGAAATACTCTTATAGAACTACATCTCTCACGGATTTCAGGCTCCCAACTTCACACTGGGGAACAGTTATGTTTCAGCAGCACAAATAACAGTTATAATCCTGGCATCTTGGTTCAATATGAATTTTTATTTACCTTCCTTTCTTTCACAGCAGAGTGATTTTTTTTCAAACTTCTTCAATACTAACTCTATTTAATGCCAAAAGCAAGAAGGGATGGGTAGGCATAATCTGACCAACCTTACTTATATTCAGCTTGGAAATATTCCATTCAGTTCACCTAGACTGAATTCTCAATGATATACCTAATTATCTTGGTCTTAAATTTTTTTTTTATGACCCATTTTAGATATGCTAGTTTCAGTGCTAGCAAAAATACTTACTGATGTTGATGGGCTTCTGCTATTTTTTCCCAATTTACATTAAACTACCCAGGAGGTCCTCTAATTCTTACCACAGCCAGGAAGCCCCAGTAACCTGACCAAACCAGGTTTTCTACAGCTTGACGCACCCTCCTTTTCATGTGGCTTTTGTTTTCTGTTGGCTCTGCCTTTTTCTCTGACTCACTGCTGGCTACACTGTCACACAATCCCACACACTCATTCTCTGCAGCTTCAGCCTCAAGAACCAGCCCATTTCCATTTTATATACATGCTGTATCCATTTTTACCTCAGCAAAATACTGATTTCTAGCTGACCCTCCCTTGCAAAGTACCACACCTGCTCTGCAGCACAGCCAGCTCCAGGTGCTAATTCCAACACCTTGAAGAAACCCACCCCTTGTGCATGATTGCTCCAGCACCTCATCCCTCTTCTTTGGATCCATTGTTTTATTCTCACTACAAAATTTGTATTTCAAAAGCAATCTTTGCTCTCTCTCCTACTTCTACAGACAATTTTTTTCAGGATGAAGAACTAGAGCAACCATTTCTGTATCCCTCAAATTACACCCTCATCTTTTATGTACATTGTATTCTCTGTTGAACTGGAGGATCCAGTCTTTGGGACCCCAGTATCTATTATGTTCTGTTCAACTGCAGCCTCTTGCAAAAACATCTGAAGGCTTTCTCCTTTCTACCCTTTCTCAAGAACTTCATCAACTGCTCAGGGAGACTGTAACCTCTTTCCTGTAATCCTCTGCCTCCTTGCACAGAGACAGATCCTGACTTGATAACTCAGATATTTCCCAATTGCTTGAACTATGCATTACTGTAAAAGGGGGAGAAGGGAACTGGGGAGCTTCTGAAAAGCTGCAGCTGAGATTTGCTCTCTCTCAGTCTCATGTGCAGCTTCAGAGCACACCCTTTGAGGTACCACTGCTGTTTCCCTACCTCTGCCCAGGCTGCTGCACAATAAAAATACAGCTTTTCCCTGTGACTCTTCGGGAGCTATTGAAATATATGTGTTAAACAACACATTGCATAACACTGCCTAGTTGGTGTTTACTTCTTTTTGCCTTTCACCCAACACCTGTATAGCTAGCAAAGTATAGCACAATTTAGCAGAGATAGCTGAGAAAAAAATTTAGGATTCCCTTTTTCACTTGGGGTAGTGCATTATGCCCTGTTTCTTTTATTATATTTCATAACTAATTTAGCTGCTTACAGTATATGGTACATATGAACATGGTGAGAAATTTTTTTTTGCTGTTTATCATCTTATCTTTCACAGGAAGAAAATAAAACCAATACAAACAAAACCCTAATATTTATGTCAATGCAAGAATAGATCAATGGATCAAAGCCAAAACAGTCCCAAGAGGAAAGCAATAGTCTCTTTTTCTGTTAATGAACAGTCTGTTGTTGCAAATTCATGTAGGCTTTAATTTAATAAACACAAATGGATGAATGTGCTTACAGGATGTCATCCCCTTCAGGCTTGAAATCACTGACACGGAAGAATTGTCACACTTCAGTGAATTGAGTGCTACTCCCTACCCTTTCAAACCTCATTCACTGTGGCAACACAGACATGAAAAATAAAATTTAATTTTATAACTAATTCTTATGCCTTTTGCTGAGTTTCACTCTTTTGCATTGGAATGTGGATTTTAAGAGTTACGTCCTGTTTTACCTGACTTGCAGATAAATTGGCTCAGTCTGATTAAAAAAAAGGATAAATTAAAAACCCCCTTAGCTTGAACACAGAATTTTAATAAATTAGAAAAACCAAAACCATTTGGAGATCATTTGACCTCACGTGAGTAGATTCAGAAAATGAGTCCACTAATGTCAATAAGCTTCAGTCCTCACATAAAATTTAGTGCAAGTTCAAATGTATTTAATTACCAAATGCTCTGACTTCCACTTAGAGGCTGAAACTTGCAATCTACAATGAGCAGTGTTTTTAATCCACTCTACAAAACAAGGAGCAAGCACTCAATTCTGCCTACCATGCTACTCGAGCTGGCAAGGGTTAACAGTGCCTTTGTAAGCACTGCTTTCCTCTGCTGAGCCAACTGACACTTTGCTCTAGCCCCAAACAATTAGCAAGGAGTACAATTTGGGGGAAAAAATGTAATATAGAGATCAATTTTTTTAAAAAAATGAAGAAATCTTCCTAATCTCTTTAACAGTTTGACTAATATCAGTTTGTTAACTCGGGCATGTCTCCAAGCTTCTGAGACAGACTGGGTTTTTGGGTTCTTTTGGGGGAGGGTGGGTTTGTTTGTTTTTTTTTTTTTCTTCCAGGACAGTCTTTCGAAATCCAATCAACTCTGTCCTTTCTTGGTTGCAAGAGTTATACCTCGCTATAAATAACTTCATTCAAACATTGCTTCCTTTAATCTGTATAGAGAAATTTATCCAAGTACTAATTAAAAAACAAATCTGTGACTTAGCAAAATAAGATCTAAGACATTTGCATCTTGCTGTTGTCTAGAAATGAGAATTAGTTATCAGAGATGGATACAAAAAGAATCCCAACAAACAAACAAAAAAAAAACAAAAACCCCTACAAGTGTACTCTGATGCTTCTAGCATGGAAGTCCGCCCTACAGAAATCAAAAGAAATGTACAATGTAAGATCCAAATTTTGTTACCTACAGGGGGCTACAGGGGGACAAAAGAAACTGGAAAAGTGCAGGAAACCAAATATTCCACAAAAAATGCAGGCTACAACCTTCATACCATGTCAACTTTATTAATTTAAAAGCCATCTTCAACATTTTAATGGAGTGATTACCTAGCACACCAACCACATCAGTCATATCACCCAGTAGCAAAGTATATTTTAACTTAATTCATTATAAATGTCTTGCTTCAAAAAGCTCACCTCACGGGACATAGAAATCTCAGAAATGTCAAGCCCATTTCTTGTGAAGAAAGCAGCCCAAGAGCTGCAGCTTCATGCTTGTCTTTAGCCCTTATGAGACACAAATGGCAAACTGCTGTGTACCACAAATGGTGGCAATAAAAGTACCACAGAATGGACATTTTAGAAATAAGCTACAAAAGCCACGGTGGCAAATGATGAAATTTATTGACTGCTAAAGTTAATCCCCAAAACATTCAGAAGACTGAAGTGGGTAATTCATATGAGGGAAAGTGATAGAAAATTCCAAAACAGACAGAAGAGAACCTCAGTCTAAGAGGTTCTATTATGAGTCACTCTAAGTACATCATTAACTCGTTAACAAGCTTATTCTACCTATTAAACTCATTAAACCCTCAATACCACCTGAGATCAGCCTATCTATAGCTATGAAAGAGAGATAAGAGTAGGCTCAATTCACAGCCCTCACAGCATCCCCATAGCACAGAAATCTGCACTGGTACCAACTGAGGCACAAAAGAAATAGTTGCAGCTAGACTGATTCCTGTTCCTGATTAGCAGCTTTGCAGGGCCATGCTGAAGAAAACACAGAACTTCTGGTTTTTCACTTAGGCCAGGCACAGCTGGTTGATGGATCTCTGCACCAAACTCCACCACACAGTTTAAGCGTGCCAGGTCTCAGGTAAATAATTTATTTCACTTGAGCAAACCAAGGAAGGAATGTTCTTCCTGCTTCTTTCCATCTTCAAACACATTTCCTTTACTCCTTTGTTACCACTGCAGACCACCACGGGTTCAGGGTACAGACAGACAGCACAGTTAGAGACACAAATATCAGCTGTTTTGGGATGCCTAAAGGTGCTGTGTTCTCACAGCTGGCAATCCTCTAAATTATGCACAGATGACCCCATGTTTTGCATTAATGAAAAAACATTGGATTCTTTCCACATGAACACTAAGCCGTATCTTCGCATGAAGGTGACAGTTACTAAAAAAAAAAAGCCACAGCCATATTGTGGAACTCCATGCTGCCTGTCTTTGCATCCTTGGAATTTGACCAGGTTTGGAGCTGGAGAACAAAAGACCATCTCTGTGAATCACAGAAGGTACTACTGGAAATCTGATTATAAAGCTCATGCTTTGAAATTTTATAGTTTTGGCTGCAGATCCAATTACGCATCAGCATCCAAGTAATGAGGTGCTTATCCTAATTGAAGCAATATTTTCAGAATTTCTATCTTATCACGCAACTTCTGGTGCCTTCTTGGTGTTCTAAGGAGCCTCATCCCTAAGTGATTTGTTTTGTTTTCAGCGTTCTCTTTCTAATTTTCCTTTACCAGGAAATAAAAATTAGATCCCGTCCTCATCCCTTTTAATCAAAAGGACAAAAGGACACTTTGTAGCATTACGGCCCCATCAGATCACCTGCTGCTTGTTAAGGCAGAATTACAGCTTATGTTTTCCCAATGTTTTGAATCATTAATTGTTTCTGCTCAGTGAACCAACTCCAACTAAAAAGACACCAGGACATAAGTAGCCCATACACTCACAGGGGAGGTGAAAGAATGAAGTTTCAGTTCTATTCTGAATCTTGCTTAGTGGTGGTAGCTGTGAGTCAGGGGTCTGGCCCAACAGCCTTGACTGGAAATTGCCTCTCTCTGCACAAAGAGCTACATCTGAATGATCACATGGAAGGCATTGGCTCTAGCAAATTGGGGTTTCCTGCTAGGAAGTAATTTGGTGGAAAGACCTCATAAGTGACTCAAGTTAGAACTCTCACACAAATTCCCTAAGCCACCTTTCACTACAAAACTTAACTGACCTGGTCTGGTTTTGCACCGTTCTGTACCTAACACAATTCTGTGCATGTGAACTAAATAGCTCTTAAAGTGCTAGGTAATGAATGGGTGGGGAATATTGGTCATGGACAGATGTCAGTAACAGTATTGCTGGATTTCATTTAGCACATGTTTACAGAAAATATTAAAGCAGGGGACACAACAAGAATGCTAATCTAGTACCAGAATTTCCACGTGCAATTGTTAGATACACAAATCATTCTAACACTGAGATGTAAACTGACACCCAAATTTGGTTCTGCAACTGCTAACAAGTGCTGTAACTTAGCCCATCTCTAATTTCAATTAATACATGACTGAGGGAGGGGAGCTGCATTACAATGAGTAAAACCTTTAGTTTTGCTTTCCCTGCTTAATGTATTTCTCACTGACTGCTGCAGACACTTAAGGCCATACAAAATGCAGGCAGTGCCACTCCATGGCAATGGGTTTGGAGAACTCTAAGGAACAGACTTACACGTCACTTGGAGGAATTTTTGCACACATGGGCCTTTTCAGGTGCATTGTCTGTGCCCACCTGGAGTGATTTGCTGTGAGCATTCCCACGAGACCACAGAGCTGCTTCTGGCAGCTCATGGTGGCTGACACTGTGCACGGGCAAGGAGTGAGAGCAAACCATGCAGGGCACAATTATCAGGGGCTGGAAATGAAACATTGCCTGAACCCTGGCTAGCACAAACTTCATGGTCTCTCATGAACTTCCTGTGACCCTCTAAGGAACACTGAGCTATTGAAACACAGACCTACTTACCTTTCCTATAGCTGCTGCCGTTTTCTTTGAAGCAGTTTTTCCTGTAAGCTGAAGTGGTTTTTTATTTAGACTGACTAATGCTGATGGTACCTAATATTTAGGTTAACTATACCTCTAAAAAGGCATTTTTCACATTTTACTACAAACCGTTGCTCTGAAAAATAAAAGTCGTAATGTTCTAGATAGGCAAAGAAAGTTACTGTGAAATTAAGAGTCTTTTCTAGGGATAACCTAGGGGGATTGACATAATCCTTTCTTATATCAGCCATAGACCTTATTTTCAAAGTACATTTTTTTAATATTAGCAAGTACTAACTTCTCACTGAATGCCTATAAAAACATACCATTATTCACATTTACTCCAGATTTATCCATGCCTGTACAAATCGCTTCCATTTAGAGCAATTAAGCTGAACGAGGCTGAACTAAACAACTTTGGAATTTAAGGTTTAAGGCTTTGGAAGCACAAGTAAAACAAAACCAAACCTCAGCCTGCAATCCAGTCCCTGTGCTATTTCACTGCTGGAACAGACTTGCTTCCAGGAGGGGAATACTGAGTGTGGTGGCTGGCAGTGAGCGTGGCAGGGCCGAACGCAGATGTGAACGGCGCTGCTCGGGCTCTGCCCAAAGCGCGCTCTCCGCTATCCCAGCGGCACGGAGGCAGCAGGCAGCAGCTTGTGCACTAAATCCAGCTGCCCTGGAGCACCGAGCTGTGCCTCTCCCCGCTGCCAGCACCCTGCCAAGTGCACCAGGAGCATTCCCAGCCTGGCACAGCTCGCTGGGCTCAGCCCAGAGCCCCGGACAGCCGCACACCCGCGGGGCCGCAGCGAGCACCGCGCCCAGGGCGGGCAGGAGGCACAGCCCAAAGCCATGGCTGTGTCACTAAACCAGACCTGCCCGCCTCCTAACGGACTCTAGATTTTATACAAGCTGGTTTCTTTTCTTTTTAATTTTTTTCCCCCATGGTGGAACATTGCATATTTGAATCTCCACAATCAGGGAGAGCTGTGAAGTGAATTAATCTCAGCCACTCGTATACACACTTTATTCAGGCTGTAATCCAGAGATTAATGATACTGAGCACTATTGCCTGCAGTCCTCAAGTAAACTTAATGAGCAGGCACGTAGGAATTAAAGGACTGTGCAGGACCGAGCCACAGACACCTGTATCACTGCTGGAAATCCTGAGTGCTACAAAGGAAAAGTCACCTAAAGTCACCAACATGATTGAATAAATGAAATTAAAGGACTGACTTCTACCAAGATGGTAATTTGGGTGGGGTTTTTTTTGCTACAGTATACAAATCACTTCAAGAAGGATAGGAGCACACAAGAGATGGCCAAACATTTCTCAGCAGTCCCTTCCAAACATTATTTTGTTCAGACAGACCCTCAGATTTTGTTATAAGACAAAGTCTGTTCCTACAAGTGAACTGCTGCAAGTAGGAACCTATTAATTTAATATTAAATTAAAGTCTGAGATGTGGCCCTAGGAATCCATTGAAGCAAAACAGTTCAAAACCAACAAAATTATAATTAAATAAATCCTCACTCTTCTGAAAACTATCCCAGGTGGTAGGGATTTTGGTACTGCTATATAAATGTTGGATTTAAGATAAGCAATTTATTTTATTTTGCAGTGTAACAAAATTCCTTCATTATTAATCTGGGTTGCCATTCAAGTAACTGTAAGAAAAGGGTGAACAAGGAGAAAGACGATCAGCATTCAGAAATGTGGCAGCTCACTCTGTTTCTCTGTTGGGCCTGATTTAGACTTCACCAAGTAAGATAAAAATTTTAGATTCTTCCGTTGAATCAGAAAGAGGAAGAAGTCCAAGAGTATTTTTCTAGAGACAGGAGCTTTATAAACAGCTTTGCCTAACAGTGACAACAGCTCGGTTCTCTATACTCATCTTTATAGCATTGGAAGCTACAGAAATAAATACAAGTTCAAAATACAAGAGCAAAACTATTCCATCTTCTTAATTCACCAAAGGTATGGATAGTGTTAGGTGACTAAATAAAAATCCCCAAACGACTAATTTATTTGGAGGAGAGATTTTTTTTTTCCCCCTGCCAGTGAGGTAGTGGTCAAAATCTTGAATATCATTATTTTATTTAAAAAATAAATAAAATTTAAAAATTACCTAACTCCAACAGAGATTTATGGGATTTGCAGCAACTATCATAATTTTAAGTGGTGGTGTTTGTTGTTGTGGCCTTTGCTTGCTTTGTTTTTTTGTTACATCTAATTCTAAACAGAGAGAAGTCTGGAAAATCCAAAAGACACTATTCTCAACAAGGAATTCTAGCCCAAAAAAGAAGGAGCTTCTGTAATTTTAGAGATCTTTTCAAAATTCCAAACCAAGGCCCTAGTAACTGAACCTGTGCCAGTGAAAAGTCTGTACAGGTGCACAAAAAGGAATATGCAAAACCAATGTACATGGAAATTTGGCCTTGGACATTACAGTAGTAAAAGGCAGCAAATACAGGTTACTACAGAGGAAGGGATCTACTTTTATTTCCTGGTAAAGGAAAATTAGAAAGGAAACACTGAAAACAAAACAAGTCACACAGTAGCTTAAAGGTTCTACATTTGATCCCTTAGGTTAAAGGACAAAACCAGTTCTGAGCAACCAGCCCTGGATGTCTTCCTACATGCACTGAAGCCCCTGTACAGGACAGAATTAATCACAGAAAATTGAGAAAAAAAAAAAAATTGAAGAACATAAAAAAAACCAGTATGAAGTAAAATGCAACTCCTCAAAGAACTGAGCAGCTCTCAATAAGGCAAAAAATGCAATGGAGGAACTCTATAGGATCCAGCACATAGGTTAGCAAGGAGTTGGTTTTAATCTGGCAAATTACTTCATTCCTGGTTAGGACAGTAATTAATACTGCTCTGGCTACATTTCTGTATATCTGTAAGCACAGAGGAATTTTACAGAGCATACCAGAAATTCTGCACTAGGAGTAACCTGACTGACTCTGTGTGCATCACGGAAGAAGCTAGCAGCAATGTGCAGCTCTCTAAGAATCTAATAGGGGTAGAACACCAAATTGTGACATCTGAAGGGGTGAGACCAATGACATGGGTTTTGAAACTACACAATCCAACTTCTTGAGTATTTCAACTCTGTTGAAAACAGGAAGGGAATTTACAGTGTTCCTTTCAAATAATAAATACTTTAAATAAGTGGAGATTTGGATTTTATCTGAAAATCACTAAGGGATAAGGAAGGCAAAGCAGTGCATACAAATACCAAGACACCTTCTATCATCCTGTTTCTCACAAACACACCTAAAAGCAATGGGCACGTAGAGAAAGTCCTTTCGAGTCCTCCTGTTGTGAGGTTTTAGTATAACATTCAGAGGATTCCTTGGTCACCTTCACTGATCCTTTGAGACTGAGCCAAAAAGCTTAAATTCTTCAATTATGCCAGGAAGTTCCAGTCAGTGTCAAGCAAATTATGTAGTTAATAAGGGATATCAATTTGTGCATCCATGGAAGTACTGACCACCCTCTGCTCGGTTTTAATAGCTTTGAGAACAGCAACTGAGGTCCTGCTGTCTGCTCCTTATATTAAGACTCTACTGTGTGCACTGCTCAGAAATATTCAGAAGCGGTGAAGTAGGACTCTCACTGACTATTATGTAATGCAAAAGCACAAGGGGTTCTTCATAAGAACACTCAGAGCCCACCCATCACCTCACCTGCTGAAGACAACCCGAGGGAGAACGAGGCATTACATTTTATAAGCCCCATGACAACAAATTGCAATCAAGGTCATCTGAGAGGGAAATAGTACCACCAATTTGGAGGAACACTTGGACATCAGACCAGCACAAGACAAAAGAACTAACAACTGAAAAACAAAAGGCCTGCTCATTTAAGGCTAAGTACTGGAGCATAAACATCTATAATACTGTCAAAGCACAGGAAGCAAAAGAGAAACAGATGAAATGCATTAAACAGATCATCTGCATTACAGAGAAACATCAGATTTGTGAAAACACTGTTTATCTGAGTAGCACAAGGATGAAGCCCTAGGTAAAAACACGTCAGACTCCCAGGCTTACCAAGAGAGGTTATTTAAGAGGGAGGTTGCCAGGAAGTAAAACTGAGGTTGTTCAGCAGCATTCTAGGGCTCACAAGGAGGCAGAAAAGCATTCTTGGAGCTCTTACTGCTCAGAAAGATCCACTGCATAACCCCACCCCCAGTGCCAGCTGGTCCTTTTAGAAAACTGTTCAACAGGGCTTCCTCTCAGGTGATCTGCTCTGCCTCCAGAGTCCTTTAGACTTGAGTGCCACAGGAGCACCTGACATTCTGGGTGTTGGCTTGTAGGTTTGTTTAAACATCACTTAGAGCTTCCTACCTCTTCAAATAAATACCACAGCCCAAAGCCTCCAATTACACGTTAGGAAATGTCGTAGTCCAAATAACATAAATTGTTGTGGGTTTCACTGGCTAAAATCATTAGATTCACATCTTGCCTAGGCAGTAATACCGAGGACCTTGCTCCAAACTCACCTATCACAGCATCAAAAGTAGAGGCCTGTTTGGTTGTATCCAACACGGCTTTTCATGGCATCATTACAATGCATCTCATTCTCTTCATAAATGTATCCAGTATTGGGAATATCAAAATAGGCTCCATATTCAGACAACAGATGAAGTGAGCCAAAACTTACAGGATATATTTAGTACATAGAAAAAAGATCTCTTTATTAGTGCTTTTTTGTTTTAATTAGAGAAAATTGCAATGTATACACCAGTGCTGCAAGGCAATCTTCCAAGAGAGCTAAGTGAATGTATGAAAATACTTTTACTGAAATAACTTATGCTGAATTAAATGTTTTGCTACTTTATTTGATTTGGCTTACTGATCATTTAACTGTCACCGAATTCTGAACTTAAGAAGTGGCAATGTTTAATGACAATAAGACATTGTAGATCATGTGTTAATGCTGATTAATGCACTTCCCAAGCGTGCTGGGAGCATTTGGCTTGCCTTGTACCTTACCCTGTGCACCCAAGGCATGCATTCATCATCACTACCGCTCTGTCTGTCATGTCTTATTGCTGAAGTAGTGCACCATTCCCAGTATGTTTGCTTTGAGCCTCCCTCAGTCAATTTACATTACACTGCCCACCCAAACCCACATTTTTGAGGTTCACCCAGCTCTTGATGATCAGGGCCCTGTATGTTTAATAACGTTTTGCTCTGCCAGTCTAATTAACTCCGGCACTGTATCTGCAGTCAGATAAAATGCTCATTTCACACCACATTAATTTTTATCAGCTGAACATTAAGCAACACAAAGCTATCTATGCTTGGTTTAATTTACATACTGACAGAGCTACAAAGAATTACTGCAGTGACTGCAAAGCAAATAAGTAGAACTGGCATCAAACATGGCTTCTTCAAAATGAAATATTGATTTGCAAGGCTGGCATCCCAAAGCGGAAAAGAGGAAAAGAAAGAGAATGAGAAATTACTTTCCCCTGTCAGCACTAGGAAAAAAAAATACACAGTTTGTAACCTGTATTTCCTTAAATGTTATAGCTTGAGAGGGGTATTAAAATTAAAACTTATTCTTCAATTGGCCAAGAAAAGTTAGAGGTGGTGGTAACATTTCTCACAGCTTAGAAAGAAAAGGAAAAAGGGGTCAGGAAGGTGGGGAGGGACAAAATGACTGTGTTAGAGAATAGAACTTAAAAGATTTTCCTGCTCTTTTCACTGGCAAAATTTAGCTGAGCAGTTCTTTTTTTGTGGACTATGACCATAAGTCAAATTTGAAGGCAGAACATATGAAAGACCCTGAAATTCTAATATATGAATAAGAACACAGAAGAAAAATTCTGGGAGCCTGGGATTTTATTCAGAGTCTAGCAGTGACCCTTCAGTGCTGTTTAAAAGCATCAGTGACCCCACAGTAGCCAGAATAGTAAGTGTTCATATGAGTTAATCTGAACACATAAAAGCTGGCCATGTACATCAATCATTGCCAGCTTTTCCAGAATGTTGCACCACAGTAGTGAGGTGAAGACCTTAGCTCCAAAAATAAAGCATCCTGTCTCTGCTCAACTGGCCAAAGTCAAACCTTCACTATAGCTAATTATGAATTGCCCACCATTTATGTGTTACAGAATACATCTTCCTTTGGGCTTTATCTAGTCTTCTGTTTGAGGTTAAAAAAAAATCAGCAAGTTCAACTGGGCTGCATTACAAAAATTTCACAGACATTTAATAAATGAGCAAAATTAATAGAGTAGCACTCTGCCACTTCTGCCTGTAGGTTAACCATATCTTTTCAATCTTGGAGTTGGTGTGTGCCACTGAGTGATCCTCTAATGCTTTTCCCCCTGTTCCTCAGCCACCCTAAACATTAGGAATGATGCTTCAGCAGCAGGAATGCTTCCACTCCCAAAAGTGCACAAGGTCATCAGCACAAGCAGCTCCCTTCTAAGCAGGCAAGGAAGACAACTCATAGATCCTAGAGGAGGACTGAATAGCTAATGTTCAATGTTCCTTTCCTGAAGAAAAATGTCCAGGAAAGGACTTGGTAAAACTTCAAGAGCTTTCTTGAGCTTTATTTGGTTTTCTGGAGAGCTACAATTTGGGCCCTGTTCAGCTCCATGGTTTTCTGGCTGCCCTAGAAACTGCCCTTGGCATTGATGCAGTTAAAAGTCTGTGTGACATTTGACATTGTCCCTGTCCCCGTCTCCATGGCTTCCTGTGCTTTCCTGCCCCTGCCTCTAAGTGAGCAGAAGAGCAGATCTACATCGCACTGGGAAATCATGGCACTGTTCCCTGAGGAAATTGGCTACTGCTGTGAAATTTTCCTTTGCTGTCGAAGTCACCTTTATGAGGAGCTCTTTTCTCTTCAAAGAGCAAATACAGTTAATAAACTCCTACCTAGAAGCACTAATATCCAGCTTGACTGGTAAGTGAAAAATAATTTCAAAACAGGACATGGTATTATAGCTATTTCTATTGACTGCGGTGCAGTTTATTATTGTGTTCCAGCTATTTTGGGAAACAAGTCAACTTAAAATGTCATATTAATTATTTACAAAATACTGACACAAATGAAATGAAGATTTGACTGAAATAACAGTTCAGTGCCTCACTCTGCCTTCTTAATGAATGTAACAGGGAAGTGCTGAATAATTTTCTGCTTACTCTACCACAATCTTTCCTTCTCCATCCCCTGCAAAATAGACCATCAAAAAAAAAATCTGCAGCTCAGACATGCCTGAATCTTGGACAGGTCAAACAGTATAATCCAATCTAGATTGCATCTACAGCTAATGCTGGGGAACTGTTTGGTTTATCTTTATAGAACATTCCTTCAACATATGTTACAGTCAGTGTCTCAGGGCACACTCACTCTATTTTCAGCTGTGCTTTGAAATATGAGAAGGAAAATAGCCCTGAAATACCACTCTAACTAAAATCAGTCATTGTTTTGGAGTAACTACAATACAAAGAGTATTGATCCTTTCTGACTTCCTTGTCAGATTACGAGCTGGCAGTTTTCTAAAACATTAAGTCAGTCAGAGCCCAAAGGATAACATGACTTCTAATTCAAGGTAACTGGAATAAAGAAAAGAGAAGAGAGGCTGATTAATTAGAACTGTATAGTGAACTAATTTGCATCCCTATTCTCAATGGTTTTCTAAAAAGAGAATCAACGTGTGTTTGTGCCTCACATCATCTGGCTTCTTCCCACATTAAAAATGACAGGTTTTGCAAGTGAAAAAAAAAATTCCTATAAAAAGGTATATTTCCTATTGGGACACAGATGATTTTTACTGAAGTAAAATTTCCTTCATCACTAGTGAGTCTGGGATAAGAAGTATGGAAATTTGTTCTTGGATTTCTTCCAAAATAGCAGGACTTCCAGCACTGCTGTTACAGAAAATTTGAGAGGTTAATCTAAATTATTTCATGCATCCTGCCACCACGTCATCTATCATGTCACCACTTCTGCCCAGCAGACAGAGCAGTGTAACCCTTCCTCGCAACTAAAGCCTCACCTGTGCCTGAGATGGGCACCTGGCAGCACAGAAATGATGCAATTCTGCACCTTCCCAGCATCCCTCCTCCCTTTTCCAGCCACAAAAAGGATATCCATAAAACTCTCCCTGGAGAGCAGCAGGGCAAATAAGGGGATAGACCAAGGAATCTTTGCCTTGCTTCCATGCTCCTAGTTCAAGAAGATGTAGAAAGCAGTGAGTCATCATACTGAATTTTCCATTCAAGACTGCTGACTGAAATGATAGAGCTCCCAGCTGCACAGTAACACCATGGACTGAGTTGGAGGAGATCCCTCTCAAGCCATCCACGTTTCTGTTTCAAATCACGTTTTTACAGTGCTGAAATTTTACTAGCAATCCCAGCTGCTTTACTCAAGTGTTTTGGAGGTCCAAAGATCCTCATAAATTTCCCTTCGTGTTTAAGGCTACTTTAACTCATCTGAACTGAAGTGGCTCTGATACTTGGAAATAAATCTCACTTTATGACTTGGAAAGACCTGGGTAAATATTAGCCAGTTAAGTTCCTACCTCAAGAAGTGATATGAGACCTTGCCAGGGCTATCAAACTGAACTTGAACTCTGCTTCATGTCTGCCTGAAATGCAGAGCTGGGAAGAGTGGTCTTATGGTCTACTGGTCTTATGGTCCACTGCCTCTGCAAAAATTACCTAATCAAAACTTTTTTTCTCCCTTCTCTTTTTTTAAAATTTCACTAACCAAAAGGCTGTGTTTCAAACTAAGGTTAGATGTGCCATGAACTGTTGGCTTACACCCTAGGCACACTTTCTAAAGCATTCCCCACTTTGCATAATGCTGAGGGGGGTGTTGTATAACATTACTTTCTGCCTTTTAAGAAGGGGAAAATGTAATTTATCTCTCTGTACCTATCTAATGTTAAAATGAAGAGATTGCTTTTCACCACCCCATTCCATCCAACTTTCTTTCCTTGGACCCTGTTTTTGCCAGCATTTTGTGTAGGCTCTGTCTTTGGTAACTGAAGTCAGTAGTTTATTGCTATGCAGGCTTCAGGAGTGAAACGTCACTGGCTGAGAGGGAGCAAGTATTGGTCTTGACAGTTTGGATGCTGCTTCCTTTCTCAAAGATGACTTTTTTGACAGCACCAGAAAGCTTTGTCTGTTTTCAAACTCTAAGATATGACAGGGATTTAGAAGGCAGGATAAGACAGACCATGCCAGGTCAGTGTTTTTTGTCTACACAAGCTTACGGTCTCTTTGAATTTATAAACTAGTAGAGGAAAAGATGCTGGGGGAAAGGAGAGGGAAGAGTATCTCAAATGCCTGCAGAAGGTCTGCTTTGCTCAGTCAAACCCTGATGGATTCAAGAGGAACCACACAGCCTTTGTTAAGCTATACATCCCACACTTAATTGAGAAATGATTTCTAATAAGTCCTGGAGAGCTACAGGTCTTTCTATCTCTCAGATGGGAAACAATCATATCTCACGGCAACTCATTACGTATTCTTTTTGTACCATGAGTTGTTTTAAAACCGTGAAATTAGTTCTGGCAGAGTGTACAGAGAAAAACCCATGAGATGAGACTGAACGAGTTATGTAAGGTTTCCACACATTCCTCATCAATGTTAACTCTTCATGGCTAGAAGTCAGCTTTTTTAGATGGAGAAATATTCACGCAGTATATAAAGGAAACAGCTTTTTTCTTCTCTCCCTGACATTCTGTCTATCCAAAATCTCCATAATTATGTTTGGCACAGAAACCTCCTTGCTCCATTGTTTCTTTGATACTTAGTAACCATGAAATATAATTTATAAACTGATTTACAATATTTATAAATTAGTTGAGCTGGAGCTGCCTGTGGTGCCAAGTAAATGACCGTTCTGTGGGTTTACTGCAAACTTTCAAAATGTATCAGAATCGTTAAGACATAAATTGTCACATAGGAGCCCAAGTGCCAGAACACAAGATCAGTGCACTGATTTTTGGGTTGGACTCTCTAACCTGGATACCCCGGACCCTCCAGCAAGGATCATAAGCCTTTTCAAAGACTATTTCCACTCTATTAGTGAGCTTTTAGCCTCTCTAGGAAGTTTATTAGCCTTGGAATGCTAGCAGAACATTCTTTGGTAGATGTCAGTTGGTGAATTGAAAGCTCTTTAAGGTGGAATTCTTCTCTTGTCCTGCTCAGCCTGGAGAGCTTCAACAACAACTGGGGTCAGGTTAACAGCATTGCTCAACAAATGCTCACCTGGAGCTGGGAAGAGATTGCTTGTGCTCTCCTGCAAGTGGGATAGAGGGTCAGGAAACTAAGGTAGAACTCGAGTTCAGCTCTGAGAGCTATGAATGGGGTCAGGACAAAGCTGCAGCTCAAGGAACAGTTAAGACAGGATCATTTGTCACTCTCCTTTTTAGAGTCCACTGCTGACTAAACCAACAAGCCTGTCTGTGATACACAGTCTGCAGAGAGGGAGGGAAGAATTAATGAAACTGAGGGTCAGGACACNATTAATGAAACTGAGGGTCAGGACACAGCAGGGTCTGTATAAAAGCACATACTGCAAAGCCTACCTCAAATTGCAGGTACATTCATAATTTCTCAGTATGGAAAAGAAAAAAATCACAGGAAACTTGCAGTGAAAGCTTTAATTTGTTAATTAATGTTGAAAAGATTCTGTGTAAAGTCCTCACTGCTTGCTAAGCCTTTATGAGTGCAATC